>JAHWFP010261519.1:0-15396 GCA_023313725.1 Lithobius niger
ATGAATACAACAGTAGGTTTACAAATTTGCTGGATGTAGTTAAGTGTCTAGTTTGTGGAAGGAAGCAAGCAAGCTGTGACACATGTGCTGATTGTCTGAATTTGATTGAATGAACTTTATATTCTTGGTGGCACAGATTTGAAAACCAGGACGTATGTAGTGTAGTTTCTCGTACAATGTCAACATTTCTGTGACTAGACAACGCATATAGACACTAATTGCTAAAGTGCACCAGAATTGTGCAAACTTGAACAATAGCGCAACAGAGCAAATTCTTAACTAAATGTACTAGAAAGTTCCAAATTCCATACGAAATATTGAAAAAAAAAAACGAATGTTATCTGTTTGTGGAAACAGGTGTTGGTCTACACTGTATGTGCCATGAACTCCTTTTCTCTCAAAGTTTTAATTTTTGAGAAACAATAGTGCCGACCAGACTGCACTGCACTACACGCACCCCAACCTGCGCTGTTGAAATCTGAATTAAAACCAGTGTGCATTATAGGCTACGCTTACGCTTTAAACCAATCTTTTATTAACGGCATCAAAGAGAAAAAATGCATAGTAATAGAAAAAAGATTCTTTACACACTCGTACGCCTTAAATAAATACAGATGCAAACCTATTCACGTTTTTGAACTTAAATGTCAGACTGACTGAGCAGGGAATTGAACCTACAACCTTTGAAACCAAAGGCCGAGGTTCTACTGCTGAGCCATACTGACACGGCCGAAAGAAAACATCCGTAGGCAGCATTTAACATCCACATATAAACAGGTATCAGTACGGCTCAGCAGTAGGACCTCTGCCTTTGGATTCAAAGGTAGTGGGTTCAATTCCCTGCTCAGGCAGTCTGACATTTAAGTCAACCTTCACCGATGTCGGTCGCCACTCGCCAAATGGTGAAGGAAATTCAGCAGTTGGCGATTTGATTTTTTAGCACTACTGGCCATGACGGCAACTCAATAACAAACCTTGATGCTGAAATTGTCATATCTTGGGAACCGTACTAGCTAGAAACAAGTGATTTGCGTCGTTATGTGCAGAATTACAATGGCTATCCAACCAAGCATTTACTATTGTTAGTAGCCTCTTTACCTGATTGGAGAGTTAGATTATTGTAAACAATGCGTAAACATTACGTAGCAACACAGCTGCTAAAATTATTTTGTCTAACATCATAATTTGGTAGTGTCCTAAAGGGCAAGGATGCTTTAAAAACGTTAACCTGTTTAGTGCTGCCATCTGGTGGTGAAACTTTTAAACGTGATTGGACATGCATGATTGTTTTTAACTCTGCGTAGTTAGATTCGCAGCAGTGGTGGTAGTTGCGTAAGTTTAACCGACAAGATAATCCGTAGTTTTCTGGAACTGTAGCATTCCGCGAAAAACTAATATGTTAGTGGATTGGGGGGGGGGGGCCCCGGCAGGTGCTGGGGGTGGAAGGTGAGGTTGCCAGTAGGGTAAAGGGTAAGAGGATTGTAGGGGATTGGTGGCGTAGGAAGGAAGTTTAGATAGGTCGGTCGTTATTTTGGTTTGGAGACTGCGACTTTAAGCTCGGGGACATCTCACATTGTCTGCGGTCTGAACGTATTATGTTCCCAGTGAGGGGCATTTACCATGCAACAGAGGGTTAATGTAGGAGTAACCTTTGTGCAACATGTCATAACCGTAAACAATGTGAAACTCCCTATTGTGTCTGCAATTCTGTTCTACCAAACTAAATTGTTGTATTTTTTGTATTCCAGGTTGTAGGCAAGTCTTGTAAGCCGATCCCAGTGATGATACTGGGTGTTCTTATAGGTCATAAGAGCTACTCTCTTCAGAAATATTTATTTGTGCTTCTCATAGTCATTGGTGTAGCTTTATTTATGTTTAAGAGTAATGTTGCAACACAAACGTCAACAGGGATTGGTATGGGAGAAACGTTACTGGTAAGAGAAAAAGAATCTTAGTGTTCCCTTAGCGTCTGGTTTTGTTCCTTTGTTAATTTGGATTCTTTATATTTTAGTTAGTATCTTTAGCTATGGATGGCTTAACTGGAGCCATGCAAGATCGCATGAGAGCCGAACACCAGAGCAAATCGGGCCACATGATGTTCAACATGAATTTATGGTCCGTTATTTTTCTAGGTTCTGGTAAGTATGGGAGACTCTCCAAGCATTGCACGCAAGACGGACTGCATTTTAGTTAGTGTAGCATTAACATCCTGGCTAAGAATAACCACATCATAAGTGACATTTCCAATATTCTAAAAGAAGAAGAAAAAACTAGTGTAACACGATAATGTTACACAGTAAAGACAGTATTTTATGTATACAGTAATAGTCAAGGATGCCATTATTCGCATGGTGTTTTTATTACATTTAAAAAAAAAATATTTCCTAGTTCAAGACTGAATCAAAATCAATTAGGCCATTAAAAAAAGAAAAGTTGGTTCTCGGGCCCTCCCGCACCGATTTTTTTGACGGGAAATAAAAAGAAACGACGCCCAAAAATAACAGTTACAGAACAAATATAGCCCTCATTGAGAAATTGAAATATAAAATTACCATTCTTCTCATTAAGTAATTGAGTGGACATGTAGTAAGAAGCATTAAAGAGCAGTATTCTTTATTTTACCCAAACTAAAAAAATAATTCCTCAAAATGTACAGAAAAATGGGGTCGAAAAATTAAAACAAAAATTCGCCCGCCCGTACGGGTTTCTTCAGAAAAATGCCCGAGAACCAACTTCTTTTTTTTAAGTGGCCTTACTGAAACCATTTGTTTTGTTTTGTTTTGTGTAAGTATTTCAAACCAACTTTTAAATTATTAAGGTAGCCTTGGTACGTGTCTTAAGAATTGACATATTTAAGTAAATTAAGATTTTGCATGTCGTACACATTCTTCTTGCCACTGAAAATGGCCAACCTTTTATGTTTTGCTTTCGGCCTTAGGCCACGCAAAAAAAAATTGTTTGGTTTACAGGCAAGGTTGCAAATTGAAGCACCAGGCAACCAGGCATTTTATTTTATTTTTTATTTTATTTAACTGACCACATGTGTACCTAGCTCACGACTGAAAGAGTTTGCAGTCAGCCTAAAAAGAACAGTATTCTGTTAATATGTTATTTAAGTCATATACGGTAGTATTACAACTATTTTAGTTTTTGCTAAATAACTTCTTGGTGGTTTGAGCTAAAGGCTTGAAATTAGCACCATTGAAAAGCTCGTTTCAAGACGGTTAAAATGGTTAAAACGGTCAAAATTTGGCGAAAATATGATTTTTAGCGGGTGGACCAAGATTGAGATAAAAAATTTTGACCCGCGATAATTTAAGGCACCCGCACGTGCCTGTAAACCAAACAATTAACTTTGCATGGCCTTATGTATTTTGTTTCCGCACAATTTCAAAGGAAAAGATCTTTGCAAATTTTCGATTGTCTTACTTCTGGAGAAGTGCTGCACGAAAAATGGCATACCGCCTCTGGTGATAAAAATGCACAATGGCCAGGTCAAAGAACAGACGAACGGTCAAGACTAAGTAACAGTGGTTAGTTGTAGTTGCCTAAAGAAGATTGTCGTCAGAGTCTTTCCACCTCCAAAATATCAAAAATTTGCGATAATGTTGATGGTAATATCTTTTCCTTTGAAATTGTGCTTTTTCTATTGTACGATGAACTTGAACTTTAACTTTAAAAGTAAGCAATATGACATTTTTAAATGTAATGTAGCTTTAAACTTGGGAATTCTTCCTCTTTCAGCTTTACTTGTTACAGGGGAAGTCTTCGAATTTGTTTATTTTGTGCAGCGGCATCCTGCAGTTATTGCACATATTCTAACGTTTTCTGTAGCAAGTGCTCTAGGACAGGTGAGTGCACACTGCCTTATTAATTGCAAAAAACAATTGTTCATTTAACAGGTTTAAGTCTGTCGACACGTACGTATTAAAAAAATATATATATTTTTTGGAAGTTCTTGTACATAGACTCAAAATATCAATGTAAAGCTGTTAATTGTGCTGCCACTGCGGCCAAAGTATTATTTCGAGTATAGGGTGTTGGTAACAAGTTGTATTACATCTTATTGTTAAATTTAGCACTGTGAGTAAAATGTTTTTCCCCAGTTTGGTTTGATCTTACCTCACTTTGTTATGGGAGGGAGGCACCTGTTGTTCGTACCCAAAGCAACAAACAGTTGGTAACGCATGGTCTAGCGGCTGCTAGCTTGGAGTACAAGCAGTAAAAAACACATGTTACGATCACGCTGTCGGTATGGCTACAACGTATCGTCTAACGTATCTATATCAATGGGCGACTCGTTTGTACAGTACTCAGAAAGTGAGCACGTCAAGGCAAGCAATCATGTACAGTAAGATGTTAAACAAGATGGTTTAACCAACAAAGTGGGATTTTGCAACATTGAAATCGTGCGTAGTTGTGATGTCTTGAGCAATTATGGTAAAATGTGGTCTAGCGGCTGCTAGCTTGGAGTACCAGCAATAAGTAAACACGTTACGATCATCCTGTCGGTATCGCTACAACATTGACTACATTAACGGCTATGGGCGACTTATTTGTACTCCTAAAGTGATCATGTCAAGGCAAGCAATCATGTGCAGTAAGAAGTTTGATACGATAGTTTAACACAAAGTAGGATTTTGAATCTTCATTGAAATCGTGCAGTCTGTTTATTTATATTTTAAAGTGTCTAGTCTAGAAGTACAGCAGCAAAGAGAGAAAGGTGTTTTAAAAAAATGGGGGAAGAGTTGTTTTCTTCAACTTCAAGCATGAACTGATGTTTTCATGCCAACTGTTGAGGTCCTGAAGGAGTTTTCGTGTCTCTTGCTTCTTCTGTATAGAACTCGCATCACCCACGAATCGAACCCAGGGCTTATGGGTCGCCTTGTACAGGAAACCATCAGCCACGGATCGAGGAATCCGATTTGACTCTGGGCACCCAACACCACAGCTGAAAGCAGCAGCCAAAAAAAGACGATACACGTTGTGTCCCTCCTTTCCTACTGCAAGATGGCTTGCCCACACTTACAAGATACGAAGGCACGTTTCATCAGATTAGGGTATCTCCCAAGCATCCTGAACGCAACGATAAAGAAGGCAATCGGAATGAGAAATCAGGCCCACAGTCTGAATGGAGTGTGAATCGACCAGCTAAAGCAAAACAGGGTAAGACATTAGGGGAGTGACTGAACCCATTTAGAGGATACTCCAGCAGTAATCGTTTGACCCCTTTCACAAGAACAGAAAACGAGAATAAAAGCTCTATGCCCGACAGGTGCAAGCAGACTGGACCTACCGACGAACAAGGAAGTGAACAGGAAGACCATCAAATGCGTACTCCTGCGACACTAGCAGCCGGTGAAAAAATGCCAACGACGAAGCCATAGCGGAAACCAATGTCAAGCAAGCAAGCTAGCTAACCCACAAAAGATCAGCTTGAAGGAATTCCAAACACACAAAGATGTGGTAGGTGCGATGCTCTTTATATAGGAGTTTACATTACGAGGTGTGAAGCTACATACATATACTACGGGTCGGGGACACGTAGTTATGCTAATTAAATGACCTTACAATGGTGCATCAAGGTCATCACGATGTTAAATTTTGAACTATATGTCTTAGAATAGTCGTGTATATTGGAAAGTTGTAGAGAACCGTAAGCCAATGCCAAAGCAAAAAACTGAATGAAAATCGGCCCAAGTTATCCATCAGACATGTTAGTCTTAATAGCTTCTCTGCATATCTTCATCAGAGTGTCCAGCAGACAAAGCGCCGTACCAAACGAAAGTATCGCACAGTACGGAATAAAGAAAGGTGTTCTTTCCTATCCAGAAACTCGGTAGTGTGTTTTTCACGAAACTGAAAAGTTTCCTGAAACATGCATACGTTCAGTTACATTTCTGTTATCACTCGTGTCAAGCATGTAGTGGTGGAGGGGGCTTATTTTCCAAATGAGTGTTGCATATTAACTTGCGTCATGACCTGTAATGATTCTTTCCATACCCAACCCCTGCCATGTTTAACTGAACGTATGCATGCTTCAGGAAACCACTTTCCATTTTTGTGGAAAACTCGCAACACGTTTTTGTATAGGAAAGAAAACCTCTTTGTGTATCCCATGCTGCTGCAATGTTTACGTTTGATATGGCGAATTCTCTACTACACACCCTGAAGACATGCATTGAAGCTATTAAGACTTAACACATATCTGAAGGATAACTTCTACCCTAATGGTCCTTTTTTCATTCTGTTTTTCGCTTTGGCATTGGCTTACGGTTCTCTACAACCTTTCAATTTGTACCACTACTCTACGACATGTAGTTCAAAATTTAACATCATGATGACCTTGAAGGATCATTCACGGGTACATTTTCGTGGTTTTCCTCGTAGTATATTTGCAATGGCAGTACACTTCTCCACAGACTTTTGCATCAACTGTATATAGCTGCCACCAATAACAACAAGGAACCAAGCAGCATCGCTTCTCACCACATAAAATGGTACAACATTTGTTAGGAAAAAGTTCATTGCACTCCTAATCTCGAACTAGTCAAGAGATTCGTATTTGAGAGCATTAGAATTGCTTTCAATTAAATGCTTTAAAATATGGGGTCCCCTTGGTGTCCAAATCTCCATCAGGATGCGGTAAAACAGAGCGACCAAAAACAGATTTAGCCTGAAGAAGACAAACGGACAGTGTCGAAAGATTTTGGTTTGTCGAAAATTTGCCCTACTTTTGAAAGTAGCGTCATTTGAAATTTTTTGTGATGAGTAACAACTATTTTCATCGTCTCCACAAGACCTTTTTATTGCCCCAAAAAGTTGACGCAGTAGAATTAAGCATTCATAAGCACTGAAAAGTTATTTAATGAAAACCAGTTAACATGTAGTTACATAAAATAAGTCTACTTTCGTTGGATTTTATAGGTCCTCCAGAGAAAACATCTTTTTGACTTTGCTGACGTACTTAATTTTTTGTATATTTGCGGTATTCATTTGCGTACCTGTTACTGTTACTTATTTTTATAGTTATTAAAAGTGGGATATATTCTTTAAAGTTCTTTTACGAACTGTACTTGATGTACTTTTTTTTTTTTGCTCATTTATGTAAACCATGTACTTTCCATTGATTGTGAACTTTTCTTTTCAGTTTTTTATATTTTTAACTGTTAGTGATTTTGGCCCACTAACATGCTCTATTCTTACAACGACACGGAAGTTTTTTACAGTGTTAGGGTCTGTTATCATATTTGGTAACAATTTGACCTCGAGGCAGTGGCTTGGGACCACCTTAGTTTTTACTGGTAAGTGATTATTATTATTATTAATAACCATGTAGCAATGTTCCTAGTCACTTGCTAATATGACAGGAAGCAAAAGGTGCTTGAAGGGCTTTTGTAATTTCTGTTTACATCTTTAATGCTGACGTTCAGAAATGCTTTAATCAGCATTTTCAGAAAATGGACAGGAGGCGGCGGTGGAGCTACTAACAATATCAAAGTGTTACAATGCTGCAACATGCAACAAAGGTGCAATAAAGAGCTGAGGCACACAAGATCTAATTTGACTCACTCGAACAAGCTGCAACGATGCTTGGCCACGAGGAAAGTAACATCATCGTTGAATCTTGTTTGAGGTAGTATTGTCGGCCTTTCAGCTCTGAAATAAATCTGTTAAATAAATAAGTTTTAAGCCATATGGTCCTAAGTCTGTAATTTTGAGTCCTCAAAGTTGGGCAGGCGACCTGACTGAATGGCTTGTTTCATTCTTCAGTGTGGGCTTCAGAAGGCCAATTGAATTGTTTCTGTGATTGTTTGCCATGATAATGCATCTTCCTGCAACAGTGCAGTATCAACAACTCATCGAGTTGACACATGCTAGTGTGTTGCCATCAAATAACGGACTTGGGATAAAGCTTGGGTGGAACATTAACATAAATATGCATTTCTAATATTCTATTTTTTCGCAAACAAAAATCGCTGGACAGCTGATATACCGTATACTGTACATGATTGACCAGACCGTAGCAATTACAATAAAAAGGAAACGAAAAAAGCCAACAAATTAACTGTACACAAACGGCTTCACCGATTAGAAAAAACATTAGAGCTCATATCCCCATGCCCACAAATGTGAAGGTACACAAGTAAAAAAGGATTATAGTTTACTCAAACGCAACGAAGTATAATTTGAACAACAATTTTGTGGAACAAGATTGTGACATGGCCAGCCTGCATGCACACGCATATATGTATATCAATAATACACTGTAGTGTTGGGCGGTACCCAAAATTTTTGTGATGGTGCCGGTACCAGCCTAGGTACCGCGGTACTCGGTATTTAACGGTTCTTAAAATTTGCCGGTACTTCCTTCGGTACCTCTGCTACACTGGAATTTTTTTAAGTAGCCTAATCAAACTAATTAAGGTTGTAAATGGAATCTTTAATTTCATTACCTAGCCCCTCTCCCTCCCAAAAAATACACACAAAAAATAATCACCAAGTAGGCTACTGAACTTTGAACTCAATTTTATTTTTCTGTTGGTTCTTATGCTAGTTGTAGCATCAAAGTTACACAAATTTGGCTCCACTTTTGTGCATTGTTTTGAATTCCAATTTTATCATTGTTGATCTTTAACTGATTATTAGACTGCTTTGATGCAAGGCAAAGCAGTGTAATACAACACAACACTAGGACTGATTGAACCATTGTTATAATTTTAGCGCCTTTTTTTTCATATTAACCCTTTCAGGCCTAAGCAACGATATGTTGTCATCACAATTCCACTGCGAAAAAGCCGACACGACGATGTATCGTTAGCCCACTTAGCCGAGTTCTATGCCCTGTTAAAAAAAAAATTCCTATTGCGTACATCGGAGGTGTAACTCCGTTTGAATTGGGTACTTTGGAACGTATATTTTCGGTTTATTTAGGTCAATTTAATTTAATATCATCTGTTTATTCCCTTTAGTCAATGTTATTGTTGGCATCGTCGCCAAAATGGACGTGAAATTGCGTTTATTTGCTGAAAATAGCCCTTGGTTCAAACGATCGTATCTCCGGAACGACGCAACGTACAGCCGCCATCTTGGTCGCGTTCGAGAGAGGGGATTCCCAATTATCTGGCCCGCGAAAAATTGACGTCATCAACTCTAACATCACTGCCTGTATTCCTCCAATGAAATGTCCTGTTTCAACGGCCGTTGTTCGAATGCGTCGGCCCGCTGATTGGCTCGTTCGCGGCACGTGACTCTACGGCTGTTCGCGAGTGATGTAACGCGAAGCGAGTCAAGGTCGCAGCCATTGGCGCTAGCAGGAGCGCGTCGCATTGCGGGCAGCCGGTCATTATGGCGTCCGGCAACGATTTCGTAGTGAGCTGTAATCGATCGTGAATCTCGAAGAAATAAAGCAACTTTAAACTATTTTTACGGTAATAAAACATAAAATAATGATTTCAGAAGTAAACACGCGTTATGACGGAAGTACTGTAAGTTGAAACTTTCGTTAGCGCTGTTCATGTAGTAGGAACTTCAGTATTTTTTTAAATAATGAAAACGTAGGACGATGGTCCCAATTATATTTCTGGTCAATAATTTACAATATAATTATTAACGTCTGCGAATTTTTATACTCCTAGACCCCATAGTTTTTTATTACAATTAATTTTCGTGAGGCATGCAACTTGTTCATGGCAGTGATGTTGCAGCCATAGGCTTTTTCACTCAGGAATTGAAAAATGGCGTAGGCCTAAAAGGGTTAAAACAATACTGGTATTTTAACAATGCACAGTATTTGGTACACAGTGAGAACCTGTATACCGCCCAACACTAATCAATAATAAGACAAAACATAAAAAAATTTATAGATAAAAATACATACACAAAATGAACACGTAGTTACTCACACGAACTAGAACTAAAACGGAAACCTTCAAACACATGCAAAAAAACTGCCTTAGCTTGGAGTCTGCTTGTTTCACAAATTATAAATACACACCAAATACACATGTAGCTACTCGCACAAAACGGACTTAAAATATAAAACAACAAACACAGGCAAATATTAAAATTAGCCTGTATAATACACAAATTAAGTGCACACAAACATGCACACGCACATTAAACGTTTCAAACACAAACTGCGTTCACTTCTGACATCTTGGAATTGGAGTTCAAATTATAGTTCGTTGCGTTCGAGTAAACTGTAATCTATTTTTAATTGTGTACTTTCACAGCTGTGAGTATGGGGTTACGAGCTCTGTTTTTTTTTTCTAAACGGCAAAACTGTTTTTTGTTCAGTTGTTTATTACTTTTTCAAACAGCAGTAATGTTTTTATTGATTTAGCTCTGTTTATATTATCAAATATCATCCAAAAACACCTTAAAGGTTATGGGACCCATCAAGTTTTCGCCATAGAAATGGTGATATCGAGACAAAATGGCTGCCACCAAATTTGTGGTCAGAATCATGATCACTCAAGCTTAAGTGACAATCACCTAGATATCAGTTAAGGTTGAATGATCAGGATTGTGAAGGAAAATTTGGTGGCAGCCATTTTGGCTCTGATATCTCCACTTTCTATATCGAAATTAACACAGATGCGAACCTATTTATGTTGCCTTTTGGACTTGTATGTCAGACTGCCTGAGCGAGGAATCGAACCCACGACCTTTGAAACCAAAGGCCGAGGTCCTACAGCATAAATACTGACACGGCCTCGCTGTGAGTTCCATACGAAAATGCAATTGTAAAACTTTTTTTGAAGAGCCTAAAGAAAATCTTGACTTTGGTCTTAAGCTTAATGATCGTTGAAAATTATATTTCCAATATTGTGCCGGTTTCATTTGATTTGATTGTAAAACAGAAACAAGTAACCACGACAAGTTACAATAAAAATTGGATTATATTGTGAAACGGAATAATTAAGTTCAACAATGTTACTAATAATTCTGAAGGGTTACACTGCCACGGAGAGCAATTATTTTCATCACAGATTGCATGTTCCCAATGCTCACTAAAATAACATTACAAATTATGGTAATCTTTTTGAGTTAAAGCCTCCCCAAATGTCAAACCACAAAAGGAACTTGTTGAATTCAAACATGAACTGAATGAGAAATTTCAAAGCATATCGTCGCATAAATTATTTCGTCTGGAGTGGAATTAGCTTGCAGTAAGTAGTAATTAGCATGAAATCAACGATGTTGAGTCATCTTTATACTTTGTTTACAGCTCTAAAGCAGGATTTTCTGTTGTTTACTTGGTGAACCCTGTCGATCTACACACTATCATATCTTTCTGTCGCTTTAGCATTTAACATTCAATACCAGAAAATGCTGGTTTAATATTTGGGATAAGAGGATTAACAGCTAACCTTAGCTCAAACAACTGACGTGTGTATAACACCTTGAACGGTTGATGCCAGAAATTGACGCCATCGAAAGCCAATAATCTGATCTTGATGCACGAAGTGCTAGCACGCTTTTAGAAAGTCGTAAAATGCTGTTTAAAGTCTGTACCTTTGTGGTGTCTTGCTATCGATCAACTTTAGCTGTCAGTAATAAAGTGTTATACAGCTAAAAAGCTGGTTCACTCTTTACATTGTCAGAATTCAGGTACAGCATTTTAATTGTAAGGCGTTAACTGGAAGTTGAAACAACAGGAAATTGTCGAGTTATAAATTTAAATTAATGCAAGTCATTAAAACTAATGAAGCCATTTCGACTTGATAACACTAGTCACTCCATCTTCCAAAACTTTAAAATCGGTAAAAAAAAAATAGTATGTAAAGCGTGGTACAATAATAAGCACTACTTTAAACCAAGCCAAGTTCCTTATATTCAGAATCCATATCTAAGTCAGTGTTTGTGAATGACTTCGGTCTCCGCTTTCAGTCATCCAACACGGCTTCATGCGAGAAGCAGTTAGCTATCCATTAACAAAAGTGCATGATTGGGCCTCTTCCCATGGCATTCGGTTTTCTTCCGGCAGACCTTTCTGCATCCACTTTTGTTGCCAATGTGACCTGCATCCAGACCCTGAATATCACCGAGGGGGAACTCCAATTCTGTTTGTTGAAGAGGCCCGATTTCTGGGCCCACTTTTTGATAACAGGCTTATTTGGGTTTCTTATCGAAAGCAGGTGCGTGACAAATGTAACCATTCATTGAATGCCGTGTGGGTTTAACAGGTAGTGACTGGGTTGCAGATTGAACGGTGTTGTGCTTGTACTGTATACTCGTTTGTTCTAAACTTTATTTCGATTCTGTTGTGTATGACACTACCAGCAACACTTCACTTAAAGATTTTCAATCCCATTTATCGTTGGGGGCCACAAATTGCGACTGGTGCAGTGGTGGGTTTTGACTGGTGAGGGTGGTAGGTTTATCGCATTATCAGAGGAGCACCAAGCCAGCCGTCAGTAGACGCCGTAACATCCCAAATCTGCATTTAGCAACAATCCAGTGATGAACCTGTAGGTGGAAACGTGGGAGCCCTCCTTGTATTTGGTTACTATCCCTGTGCTGTGCAACCAACCTGTGTGATATACTTAAGAATCTACTTTGGAAGTAGCCTTTGGCCCAAGTCACTAGCCTAGCCGGGCCTCACAGTCAAAGAGGGGATTTGCACTTTGTCTGCGGGCTTATAGCGAGCCGTCAGGTTTTGTTTTCCTTTGGATGACTGAGCATGGAATCATGGCGAGTCTCCTATGGAAAGTGGCAAACGCATTTACTCACTTTTGTGCTTCCGGATGGCAGATACTTTTGCAGATGGGTAAATTGTAGATAAACTCTCAGCAAAAATTGTACACTAGAAATAATGTAGTACAGTAAGCCACTTACACTTACGATTCATTCGAGTGACATGACCCGGATCCAAATCGTAGTTTACCAGTCCATCACCAGATCACTGCCATACTGCCTTTGCCGATATGGCCACTTGTCCACTGGCTAAAATGGTCATATCTGTAAAAGCGGTATGGCACTGATCTGGTGGTGGATTGGTATGCCAGTTTGAATCTGGTTCAAATCACTTATATGATACGAAAGTTCGTAATAGTAACTTACTTTATTCTAGTGTAAGATTTTCGCTGCTGGGTTATTTTGAATTTACCTCTATATTTTTTACAGCGAGTTATGTCTATTTACTTTTGCATAAAGATACTAGCAGGAGTATCGTATCCTTTCGTCCTGCTTTAAAGGGTATACTCATGTCTTCACTGATGGGTCCAAGACTGATTCAGCGATTGGTTGTTCTGAAGTTTTCAGCTGATGGGTCTACGCTTTCAGGTTCCCGTCAATGTTTTCTGTGTGTATGTTGGAATTACCATAAATCGCCTATAAAGCGTCTTGGCAAAGCTAACCCCAGTCCCCCACTCAACCCCTAAAATACTCTTTAAGGTTAAAATTGTGAAATGGCCTTTTACCACTGTCTCCTTAAATTGCCGTTTTTCTTATGTACAGTTAACTAGAAAGCTGTTCGAGAACATGAACGCTTATACAGTTTGTACAATCGTTCTATTGTGGAAAACATCAAAAGCTAACTGTCGTTCACTCCAGCGAGGCAGCAGTTGACATTATCTTTTGGACTGCGTACGACTTCCCATAGTAGAGCACACTTCTATCACTATCGCAGGAGAATGCTAGACTTCAATTCTTGAAAGGACGTGGTTTTAATAATAATATTATAATAATAATATTTATAATAATATATTAACAATAATAATAATAATGGTAATAATAATAGCTTTATTCAATTGTAAAACGTGTGTCAAGTACAAGCGGCACGAAGTCTTCCGACTTGTTTGTGAAAGCATTTATATACAGTTTGAATTTACGTAAATATATACAATTTACAGTTAACAAAACCTAAATACATTAATTAATCATAGCTACACAATATACAATTATAAATAAAATTAGTAATGTTATATTAATGATATTTTATTAAAAATATATTAAATGTTATGTAGCACCAAAGTTTGTATTTTATGTTGTTTTGATCCAGTTTTTAATTTCTTTTTCCATTTGTCTAAAGTTTTTCAAATTTCTTAGTTGTGCTGGTATTTTATTCATGTAATGCGGTACCATATACGTCATCCCCCTTTTGCCATAAGAATTTCTCCACTGGGGTTCAATGTGCCAATTATTGTCACCTCTCACAGATTTATTATTTTTCGCTTTGAAATAATTTTTCTTTATAATCCCGTACCTATGTGTTAGCTCAATATTCATAATATTTACAAATTTGTAGATTTCTTTACTACTTTTTATTTTCTCAGATTTAAATAATACTTTTATAGCTTTATTAGTCACTTTTTGAAGTTGAATTAACATAAATTTTGTAGTTGATCCATAAAGTGAAATTCCATATTTAATGTTAGACATGATTAATGCTTCAAGAACCATTTTCTTATTATTATCATTTAAGGCCACTTAAAAAAAGAAAGTTGTTTCTCGAGCCTTTTACGAAAAAAATCGGTGCGGGCGGGCAAATTTTTTTTTTTATTTATTTACTTTTTTACCATAATATAGGGGTTGTAATTTAAAACAAAGCCATTTTTGTTATATTTTTTTAATGAAAAACTTCAAACAAATATGACAGTTTACACGGGAGCCCTATCACAGTATTTGGTGAGCAAAAAGAACACTCGCACAAAAAAAAGAAGTCCGGTGAATTCAAAATTCGTTAGAACAGATCGTGAGTTGACATTTCTGGTTTCCGTAAAGCAAAAAAAAGGTCGGTGCAGGGGGTTTGGAGTCCGTGCGGCGGGGCTTGAGAAACAACTTTTTTTTTTTGAAATGGCCTAATGTATCTTTAATTTTATAAAGGACTGGTATTATTCTTCTTATATTTTGGTTTAATTTTTCCATGTGAGTGTAAAATTTCCAGCTAGAATCTACTTCTAGTCCCAAATATTTAATATAATATATTTTATTAATTTTGCTGCAAGTACATTTTAAGTTTTCAGTTTCACTATTATCCTCGCAATAATAATAATAATAATAATTTGTTGCTGGAACAACAGGACAGGCAAGGATCCAGGGGTGACCGACTGCCAACCTAAAAAGGGGACAGAAGTAAATATATGAAGATAAAAAGCAAAGAGGGGAATGTGTGACAAAGAGTAATTTTCTTTTGAATTAGCACAGAAACATTATACTCCGTACGCGATTTGTAAACTGGGCGTGGCTCGCGAGCAGCTTGATTGTAGCGTACTTTTTCCCGGAGTCGGTGTGCCTTGTGGCTATCTATAGACCGCACCAAGGCTTGTCTGTGCGCGATTGTTATTTGTTGACAATTTTTTTAATGTCGACTTTTTAAAACAATTTTTATTACAGGCCTTCTCCATCTCCATCAATAGGGAATCGGGGGGAATAAAAAACAAATAAAAA
>JAHWFP010261520.1:0-10236 GCA_023313725.1 Lithobius niger
CTTTCAACAGCGGGAGTGTATCAATAGTATGAAAAAGGAAGACAGTAACATTTTAAATAATATGCATAAGGCAGCGGCTACTGTTTTGACCCCTGTCTCGGTAGATCTGAACAAATAAACATAAAACAAAAGATAATAATGACCGGTTACAAACAACCTTTATTTTAATGGTTTTCTTTACAAGGAACGCAGTGGCAACTGAAAAAAAGGAGAAAGAGTTTGTAATGCTCAAGTTTTAGAAATTAACTTACACCAAAGCATTTAATTAAATTCCAATTCCGTTTTCTTGCAGGTGGAAGCAATTTATAAAATGGGTAACCAGCATATAAAATAGCTGAAAAAGAAAATAGCAATTGCAATATTTTATCGCAGCCAGTTTGCAAATACATTAATCTAACAACTTTGTTTCAGAGAAAAAATACTCTGCGACTATAGTTTTAAAAAAGTGTCAACCCACTTCAAGGACTATGCACAGTATCATACTTTCACTTATTTACCTATTATTATTATTATTATTATTATTATTATTATTATTATTATTAAAGTTTATTATCTGCTTAAATTCATAAACATTGAAGTTGGCGTGATGTTAAGATCCATATGCAAAGGATTACCATATATTATAAACAATTAATAACGGATTAAAGATTAAATGAAATAATCGTATTATTTATTTTTACTTTACTGAAATCTAAGGAATAAAGTGACATTCCTTCTTACCCAATAACCGCCGCAAACCGAAGTCTCAATGTGCTTAGTGAGTCATCATGAAAATACAGACGACCCAAGGCAGATTGAGATTAAAGCTCCAGAACTCGTTCGAGGCGATCGCCTCTGCTTGAGTGAACCAGCGAGGTAGGGAGGAACCAATACCCAATCAGAATTCGGTATACGATGGGCAAAAAATAGTCCCAGGAATACACAGAATATCTCCTAGTCACCATATTTTAAAATGGATTTATAGCAAAGGACTTCATGTGAGACAGAGGTCGAATGGTCCCAGAATACGTCCTCGAGTGATGGTAAAGTTCAAGACTAGAAGATAGTGAGGTTGTGTAATGATCACCTTACATAAATTAACTTGTGGGGTGTCATCAGATGAACTACTGTCCGACAAAATATCGTTGACGAATGGTTGAAAATAGGCGGAACCATTCACCTCTTCTAGAAACTTCAGATCTGTTGACACGTGAACTTCCCCAGCGGGAGGATTGCATATCAATAAGCATGTCTATCCAGGACATATCCCACGTGTACTTAGGGAGCACCAGTCGTACCAAGCTTACTTCTCGCAAAATAGGATGGATGTAGGAATATGCGAGACACCTGAAGTGTTTACACACTTGTGCGTCAGGGACTCGTCGGGGACATAGCTGGTAAGGGGATCTATCATCCGGAATGCCTTAGTGCAAAGATTATTGTGTGATAAAGTAGCCTCCGGACAGGCATATTCCCAAAAGGGCTCACGGAGCTTTTGCGTCTACCAGCTGGGCCCTAAATGGACATGCTTAGGATATTCTAAAAGGGGGGAGCTATTTTTTCCATCAATCGTAACCAAATATGTTTAGCTTAATCAAAAACCGTCCAACGCCCATATAAATATTAAGTGGCAGCATTTACAATTATTTTTCAATATCTTTTTCCTTTCCCAGTATTTCAATCCTTCAGTTTGCTTCCTAGTCGCAGCAAATTCGCGACTAGGAAGCAACGTGCTTTAAATGTTTCTAAACTACGATCAGAATCTATATTCTTCAAAATGGTGACAAGAGCAGTTCATAGAAAATCCATATTTCAGGAAAAAACACGGCTCGGATGTGAAATAGCGTAGGAGCCTTTTTTCATGTAGGGTGTCATCAGATATTTTTTCATGCTCTTACATTTTTTTTTTATTCGCATATAAAGATTTGTTTGTAGTTTTTCAAGATGGCGACGTAAGCTCAGGTCAGAATAGTGGGGAATTTTAGAGTAAAGTTTACAGTGGTATTTGGAACCTATCTCAAGTTTCATCTCCTATGAATTAATTCCAGGCAAAATTCTAATCCTACTGGACTATGTGTGTGCTGCCGCATGCTCTAGCTCCCGACATTAGGGGACCACCTACTGTGCCTTGTGTGTCTGTTTTGCATAGCTTTAAGATGTTAAATTTTGCTTGTTCATTGACCCAGTGTCATCCACTTTCAAAGTTCATTCAAATTTTATTAGGTTTTGCACATAGGCTTACTCGTACATGTAGTTCAATGTCTTTTGTATCATATCTTTGACTCCAATTAGGTCTAGGATGACTTAGCTGGTACCCTATTAATTACAGCTCTGTGAATTTATCCTTACCAGTGGCCACCAGAGAAACTAAAACTGGAATGCCAAAAGCCGCTGGGAAACAATTTTCTGATTCGCTCATACAATATACATCTGCTGAAGAAATTAACAAAAAAATAATACAGTGGAGTTGATGATTTATGCAAAAACGACCTCCTTAATTTGCATTAATAAACATTATTACCCAAACAAACAACCTGCATTTTTAGAAGTTGACACAAAGACAAGACTGTGGGGTTTTCATGCAGGGTTGGACATAATCATGATTATTTTTTTTTAAATCGAATTAATCGGATTATTTTGATTATAATCAATATTATCGAAAACACCGGCAACCGGTAGTCACAGTGGTATTTAAAAGGCATCTTAAAAACCACAACAAAAACACATTTACCACCTTCGAAGAACACAAAATGGTCCTACCGAAAATTCAAGTGTAGGACCATTTTGTCTTCTTCGAAGGTGGTAAATGTGTTTTTGTTGTGGTTATCAAGATTATTTTGATTACAATGAAGATTATTTTGATTAGGCCACTTAAAAAAAGAAAATTAGTTCTTGGGCATTTTTCTCATGAAATCCATGCGGGTGGGCGGAATTTTGTTTTTTTATTTTTTACTTATCGGATTTTTCTGTACATTTTGGGGAATTATTTTTTATTTTGGGTAAAATAAAGAACACTGCCTCGTACTTTTGCTTACCATGTGTCCATAAAATTATTAACGACAAGAACGGTAATTGTATATTTTCACTTTTCACTATGCACCATTTTTGATTTGCAACTGCTATTTTTTGCCGCGTCGTTGCTTTTTATTTCCTGTCAAAAAATCGGTGCGAGATGGCCCGAGAACCAACTTTTCTTTTTTTAATGGCCTTATAATCAGATTTTAATAACATGTATAATTACAACAATAATTATGACATAGTTAAAGTTGCTAGAGTTTGCTCTACTTCTTGCTTGGTAGTTACTACTGCCAAAATGCCAATATGTATAGATCTCTTTGTGGGGAAAATATAGATAGTTCCTTACGTCTAGCGTGGACTAACAACGCTTAGCACTACCTACAAGAAAACGACACACATTGTACTATATTTACCACAGCGGAGTCGGCAGTGGAATTCCCGTGGTGTTCATGGGCAAAGCAGCCGGCTTACACTGACGCTCTGGATCCATGTTGACACACGTCGGCTGGCCAGCAAAAACATTTCAGCGATCGACGTTACATTCCTAACTAAGAAAACAGGCCCTAGCTATCCTATCAGCTAAATTCGGACACGTCCGACGCCTGCCGTAACTCGTTACTGAAGACCCGAACAGTAAGCCTCACGTGCTTCATTATTGGCACGTGACGACCGTAGTCTCAATTGTTCAAGCCTAACACGAACCGTATAAAGGTTCGGGCCTTTTTTCTCAACATATCCTCCACTCGTGTTCAGGCTTGAGAAACACAAGTGGGCACTTCACCACTTACTGGGTAGTCTGCCTCCCTTTAGAGACAGACTTCTCGTGTCGTTTCGCTGAGCTTCGTCCCTGACGAATGGATGTCGGCCACTTTTCTCTCAGCTTCACCTCCTCGCAAAACTGTTTATCTTGGAGTTCTAACTGTGCCCTTACTTCAGGTTAGGCACTCGTCCAGCAATCCATGTACGCCCTGTGGTTAGGTCGCTGAATCAGAATACCCTCACTATTTTTTATCCACTCCAGTTTCAAGAGATTATAGCGCTCTTCTTGGTTTTCAACGTACACTGGAGTAGGCCCTTCTTGTGAACCTTGTCGCGCTTCTGCAACTTCTTCAGAACCTTGCTGCACTTCTGCGACTGCTGTTTGGCACATCTCATCCTCTGGTGCTTGGTCCGCTTGTGTGGCTGGAATGACTTTCATTGTGTCTTCCTCTCTAGCTGCTCATAAATTTCCCCCACTATTGCATCCTCAGCTTCAAGTTCCTTGGGGACAGCAACCACATCTGCGGACACCAGTTCGTCACGACTTGTGATTACCGGTTTGACGTCATCCTCCACATTTCCAAAAGCTATCTTCAAGACTCTTCCCAAACTCCTCGAATCAACTTCACTCTCCCTAGCCAATCTTTTACCATGGTCAATTACCATTTGCACCTTCTCTTCCTGAATTATGTGGTACCCGTCACTCACGTCATTCTTTGGTGCACGTATCACAGGTCTAGTGGCGGCGATAGTCTCTTTAATTGACTTCATCTTCCCTTCCCCCACTATTGGCTCGGGTGACGACCGTGACTTCTGGTTTTCCCCAACTCTCGATTTTAATGGTGGGCCAGCTCGCTTCACCCTTGCTTTGTTCCTTCGAGTTTGACTTGATTTGTGCTAGACGTCCTATTTTCCTCAGTTGCTTGCATCGCCATTGTGGAAACTCGAAACTCCATTGTGCCTTTTCTTCGGCGATGATTCGTCTCTCGCAGACAAATTGCTACTGGTTTTCTCACACTGTCACTCTCTAGCAAAATGGCCAACCCTTTTGCAGGCAAAACACTTTAACTTGCGTCTCGGTTTGCTGTTTTCTTTTGAATGTCTCTTTATTTGGCTTCTTCTCTTCTGCCCGTACAACGTAAGTTTCTTATTTGCCAAAATCTATTACCCTGATAATTTTTGCATTATATTGTCCTCAATGGAATGGTTCCTGGAGGCTTTTCGGTGGCGTGTATCCGCCTGCTTGCATGCTCCCACTGTGCCTGCGCCACGCAGTCCTCCTCTATATAAAGCGGCATCATGGCCAATGTAGGCATTCATTTTCTTCCAAGAGGTTCCCACGTCGATCTCTGGAATTTGGCTTTCGCTTTCGCGACAAGCTTGGCTACGACCGAAGACTCAGCTGCCACCTGAGCTAGCGGCCCTCGGAAAGACCTTCCGGCAAGCAAAGGCCTCTTCCGGGAAGCGAAAAGGACGCTACGAGACGCTCCATCTTTGTCTCAAGCTGTGTGACGGCTTTGCATCCCTGTCCTTCAACGTGGGAATGAAGTCATCGTGGCTCCCTCCCGTTGTCTCTCGGGAACGACCCACCTTTGTCTACTGGGGCGTCCGCTAGGCACCGTCCGCATCACGCGGTTGGTTGCCCATGTCGCCCCTTCACGACATCTTCCTTCCTGGGAAAAGAAGTCGTTGTGGCTCCCTCCCGTTATCTCCCGGGTATGACCCACTCTGTCGGCTGGGCGTCTGCTAGGCTCCGTCCGCATCACTCCATTGGTTGCCCATGTCGCCCTTCGCGATATCTCCCTACGTGGAAGAACAAGGCTCCGTCCGCATCACTTGAATTGTTGCCATGCCGCCCTTTCGAGACTCATCCCTTCGTGTCCTGTCCAGCGTCAACTCCGTGGCAACAGTGTGACTCACAACAAAAGCTCACGTCCTAGTCGGCTCGGTATTCCGCCAGCACGCAAGATCGCATCCTGTGCCGCCTCCCTCTGCACCTCATAGGTGAAAAGAGCTGACACTCAAGATTGGGTTGTTTCAACAACATGCCACGACAGCCGAAAACGCCAGTCGCCCGTGGAGCCAAGCTACGCAGACTCACGGCGCCACCAGCCTTCGCGTCATCTGCTTTCGCGACAAGGAAAGTCACAACTCCGTCCACTCCCGCCAAGCACATCCAATTCACTTCCTGTACAACCATCACAGTCCACTGACGCCCCAGTCATCAGCCGTGGTTTCAAGACAGGCTTTGGATTTGCCCTTCGCGACAAAGATGCCAAGTCACGCAGCCTTTTAGGACAGTCGACGACGCTTCTCACCTGCCTCCTCTACAACGCCGATTACCAACTGGGCAGAGGCAAACCTCTACAACTTGACACAGAACCGCCTGCACGTACCCCGGCCGCGAAAAAAGTTTCTTCTGGCCCTTTGGCGATTATTCGACAAACCCATGGAATTTCACACCTACCCTGAGTGTAAACTTCTCTGCAACGAAGTCAAGCCGGACTTCAGCTCTCCTCTCTCCACTCCAAAACGCATCAGGGTGCCCTTCGTCCTTTTCGACAACGACAAGTGCCTACGCATGAGCCTTCGCGCCGCCTCACAAGCAGTCGAATTGAACACAGCAGTCAACGCTTTGTGCGAAAAGCTCACCGATGACGCCAGCCGAGAGGAGATCCGCAACCTTTCATTTCTCACCACACAGCTCGTTTTGAAAGCTTCACCACTTATCATTCTCTTAACTGGGCAACATGAGCCTTTTTTAACAACACACTCCTGTGACGTAATGCCGCCCTTAAATCGGCCAACAATTAAACGAGTCAACCAGGCATCGCCCCCCAGAACCAGCCGTTTCACAAGTCGGACTCCCTTTTCCGTGGGCTGATCCCAGCCCTGCCATCCCACCTTGACAGGTCACGAAAGCCTAAGCGTTCTCACCAAGACAAGTCATCCTTTCGTGCCAACAAGTCCAAATACCGGACTCCATCAGAAGATTGGAGCAAACCATCCAACCCTTCAAAGTCACCCCGAAAAGACCATCCTAACAAGCAGACAAACCTGTCCTTTCGGCTTGAACAACATGGACGCCCCCACAATAACCAAAGATCACAGCAGAAGCAGACGGCAACTCCCGGCCGCCGCAGCCGTGATTCATCACCCGGCGGCCGCAGCTCCCACCGGAAACTTTGTCTACCCACCTTCCGGTCAGCACAAGACTTCGCCACTTCAGGGAAGCGGAAAAGAAACTCCAAGACACTTCGTCTCAACGGGGCCTTTCTAGTAAGACTCACCCAACGATCACTTCCCCAAGTCATCACGCCGCGACCGCAGTGTGACCAGCACCGAAACCCGTGTCCTTGTTGACACAAAATTTCGTTCATCACGCATGAACGCAACCCAACCTTCACGAATGTGAATTGTGTGGCACTCGCCATTTAGCCGGTAGATATTAAAATGCACTCACCATTGTCCATTACCTCCTCGCCATGTTTAGCTGTTGTGCTACTACTTATTGCTTAAGTATTGTTTGCATTAAAATAACTCTCCATTCAACTAAAGTGGCTAGCCACATTGTTGCACACTTGGTTGGAGAGCCCTTGTAATTCTGCACGCAATGCCGCAAACTGCTTGTTTCTAGCTAATATGGTTCCCGAGATATGACAATTTAAGCAAAACAGGGTCTGTTAATCAGTCGCCATTTTGGCGAGTAGCTCTAAAAATCAAGTTGCCAACAGCTGAATTTTGCTCGCCGTTTGGCGAGTGGCGACCGACATTGATGAAGGTTGACGCAACCCTTGCCTCCGCCGTCTTGCACAGCATCCATAAAAACATGCCGACACTCAAGACTGGGTCGCTCCGACTGCAAGTCAAGACTGGGTCGCTCCAACTGCAAGTCAAGACAGCTGCAACCGCCACTTGTCCGCCCCTGCACCTGAAGCTAACAACGCAGGCGTTCGGCGCCGTCTCCCTTCCCGGCACCTACTTTCGCGACAACTGCTTTCGCGACACAGGATGTTGCAACATCGTCCGCTCCCGGGACCCGCCTGCACCCCATCCCAGCAGTGAATCAAGCTTCTTCCGGACCTTTGGTGATGGTGCCACAAATCCAAGATGGTTTGACACCTACCCAGAATGTGTATTCCTCTGTGGCGAAGTCAAGCTAGATTTCGGCTCTGCTCTCGTCATTCCCAAACGCATTATGATGCCTTCCTTCATTAACGACGGATGTTGTCTGCTGCCTTCGCTTTCGCGACATCTTTAAGTCCTTCAGCGTTGTTGCTGCTGCCCTAACGGCCCTTCGGCCACCTCCGCCCAAGTTCCGGCTTCCTGCCTCAACCACCGCTGAGCGCCGGCGTCCCCATGTCACTAGTCACAACAACGAATTGCCCTTTTCACGACACTGAGGCTCATTGCGACTACCGTCCTCTCCGGGTTTTGCCCTCCTGACGCTATTCTCTTCCGACCACCCACCCCGAGTTCTTCTAACAGCAAAGGAATCTCTCTTTGCCTCCATGCAGTTCAAACACAAGAAACGATGCCTCACAGAACGCAGACGTCCCCCCCCCCTGCATCCACGTCGTCGCTGTTTTCACTTCTTGTGTCTTAACGGCCCCCAGCACCACTGCTCTTCTCGAGCGAAAATCATGACAACAATCACTATTTGTCAACAACTGACAACTGCTGCTCGTCTCACTCGTGGCTAAAACACACGTTTGGAGTTAAGAATCAAGATGGAAGCCGTTTGCACTTTTTTGCTGCTTGTCCCGGCCGTGGCTGACCCCACGTCTCGAGCGAAAATCAAGTTAACAGTTGTTGTCTACTGGTGCTCGTCTTACCCGTGGCTAAAACCCATCTTTTGAGTGAGGTTGCAAGACGGACGCCGCTTCCACCTTTTGCTGCCTGTCTCGGCCGTGGCTGACCCCATGTCTCGAGTGAAAATCAAACTTACAGTTGCTGTTTACTGCTGCTCGTCTCACTCGTGGCTAAAACCCACGTTTTGAGTGAAAAACCAAGACGGAAGCTGTTTCCACCTTTTGCTGCTTGTCTCGACCGCGGCCCCACGTCTCGAACGAAAATCAAGACAACAGCTGCTGTCCACTGCTTCTCGTCTCATTCGTGGCTAGAACCCACGTTTGAGAGAACCACAACGGAAGCCGTTTACACATCTTCCTGCCTGTCTCGACCGTAGCTGACCCCACGCCTCGAGCGAAAATCATGACAACAAGTGCTGTCTACTGCTGCTCGCCTCACTCGTGGCTTAAACCTACGTTTTCATTGAAGAACCAAGACAAAAGCCGTTTCCACCTTTTGCTGCTTGTCTCGGCAGTGGCTGAACCCACGTCTCGAACGAAAATCAAGACAACAGTTGCTGTCCACTGCTGCTCGTCTTATTCGTGGCTAGAACCCACGTTTGAGTGAACCACAACCGAAGCCATTTATACATCTTCCTGCTCGTCTCGACCGCGGCTGACCCCACGTCTCAAATGGAAATCATGACGACAAGTGCTGTCTACTGCTGCTCCTCTCACTCGTGTCTTAAACCTACGTTTTGAGTGAAGAACCAAGACAGAAGCCGTTTCCGCCTTTGCTGCTTATCTCGGTAGTAGCAAAACCCACGTCTTAAACGGAAATCAAGACGTCAGTTGCTGGCCACACTGCTGCTTGTCTCATTCGTAGTTTAACCTACGATTCAGTGAGGAATCAAGTTGGAAGCCATCAGTATTTCCTTCATTTTGTCTCATCCATGGCTGATCCCACGGCTCAAGCTAAATTCAACTTGCCAGCCGCTGTATGTTTTACTCGCCTCAGCATGACAAAAAAAAAAATAATAATAATAACCTCACGTTGCACCCGATCTGTGCACTCCGGTTCTACCCCCACCCGCACCCAACATAGGCTGAAACCAACTCTTCCTTCCAGTAGATCTCCATACAGGTGAAACTTCGTCAACAATGATCTCCCGCTGGATCAAGACAACCAAGGCAAACCTGCACAAGGAAAGAGCGACAGCACACAAGGTCAGAGCAATTTCTACGTCATGGGCACACCATAACGCCGTCCCACTAAAGAGATTCTACAGGCAGCTTCCTGGCGACCCTCTACGATATTCACCTTCCACTACCTGAGGAACATGTCAAGAGAAGAAGAAGAACTACACTGGCTGGGACCTATTGTCGCAGCTGGAACTGTGGTCAAGCCCCCTTAAGCACAATCAGAACGAAGGCGACACAAGCCATCCCAGATGGAAGCAAGATACCCATAGATGGAAGCAAGCCACCCATAGAAGGAAGAAGGCCATCCATACTAAGAATCAAGACCCCTCCGAAGAGAACCAAATTCCGACTTCAACACTTCTGAATAAAGTGCAAAATTCTCAAATTTTTGGGGGGAAGCCTGCCTGCATCCCGGGGCGCCCCATCAGATCGGTGCCCGCCACCACATTTTACGAGGTCAGCTGATAATGCAAAAATTATCAGGTTA
>JAHWFP010261524.1:0-12456 GCA_023313725.1 Lithobius niger
TGGGTTGTTTGTTGCGTTTAAAAGCTTTGCTTTGTGCATTCCTTTGCTTCCTGCGAGAAAGTCCTCGATAGGCCTCGATGCTGCAATGCTAATTCGGTGGCAGCCGGCCTTTAATATAAGGAATAGTTATACCACAAAATGGGGACCTTATACCGATTTCCCATTGGTAAATTCAAGTGGCCCTGGCCATGCCTAGGAGGGCTGGGCGCCGTTTTATTAACCAATGTGAAATCGGGCCGGCCTAGGCCGGGCAGGTATTTTGAGAGCCGGCCCGGCTCACACCAATGGTGTGAGCCTGGCCGGGCCAGGCACGGCCAAGACCGCTTTATTAACTAACGCGAAATCAAATTAGGACGGAGCCGGCCGGCGCCGCTTAAATCAGAATGGTTTATGAATGGTGCTGCAGTGTAGCGGTAGAAAGTGGAAAGTGTCAACTGCCACAAACCGACACGTGGCGGTGCTGTAAATCGTGATCATCGAGCCGTGGAATTAACCAACGCGAAAGCGGGCCGGCCGGACCACCACTGGCCCCGATTGGCACTGGCTGGCCCGCCCCAGTCTGGCCTAGCCGCTTGAATTTACCAATGCGAAATCGGTATTACAGACACTTGTTCTCAATTTGGGACATACATACGACCAGTTTTACAAGTTCTGGAATTTCGGATTTTTTTTTGGGGGGGGGGGGGAGGAGGGGGGGAAACGTCAAGCCTAGAATTAAACCCTACGTAACCCCAACCCTTCAATTTCAATCTCTGCAAGCATTTATTTGGGTTTTTTTTTTGGGGGGGGGGGAGGCAGTGGCGTAACAAAGTGTCTCTGGGCCCATAGGCTAAATTTTTTTGTCGGGCCCTCCCCAATTTATCCCCCTCCCTCCCCTCCCAATTTTTTTTACCTTTTCGCCTGTCTTGGTCCAAATGATATACATATTGTACATTGTTTGGTTTGCATTACCTGAACAACCAACAAATTTTCAGCCCGAAATAATTACTTTGAATGCAAACAAGTATAGCCTGCCTGCATTACATATATATAAAATAAAAACATGTCTGTATGGTATTTTTTAGCCTACTTAACTGTCGAATTATTATAAGCTTTTCTTAGCTACATTATTACACTTGTTAAATGGGACCTGTATTTTTTTATAACATTGCACTTTGAACATGAAATTTTCATACCGTAGTTAGTTTACTATGCGAGGCTCTTAAAGGTGATATTTTCGGCATGTTTTTCTCAATGCAAAAATCTCAGTGATGTGTTCCATGTCCGTATTTCGACGCCTGTCGGGCCCCCGAGTTGCAGGGGCCCGTAAGCAATGCTTACCTAGCCTACCTGTACGTTACGCCACTCGGGGGAGGGAGTAGGGGGGGGGGGAACGAAGAGTGGTAGCAGTGAAACAAAAATTAGTGTAAACACAACTTGAGAGCTTACATTTTCCTTTTTATTTTGGAATTGCATTACGATTTAAGTTTTAGTTGAACAAACACAGAATTGCGCTATGAATATCTTCTTAATGAGCAAATCTTGTAAATCGCAGACCCCCTGCACTACCTTCTTAATGATTAGGGCCATGCAACCTTTAATGACATCAAAATGCGGGGGTGTTTTAATCACTTTAATGGTATCAAAATCCGGGATAACACCAGACCTAAAAATGTTCTAGTCACCAGCCATCGTGTAAATGACTCGCTCGCCAAGCAGGAAGTGTTATCAAACAATTCGTTATCAGCTCAAGTCCTCGTCATCCTGCTGCAGCTTTTGATTGCTAAAACACTTCGACTGGTAGATAGCCTCGGTACCACACATTCGAAAACTCCCGTCAATTTACCGAAATGTACGGTAAGTTCTTTCAAAATGGCATAAGGGAGTCTAAAACCGCCAGTCCGTGTTTCATTCGAGTTGGTATTCTGTGTTTCCGTTAATAGAATCGGTGTTATGATTTAGGTTTTACTCAGAAACTGGAACAGTAACTGAAAATACAAAAGGGAAACTGATACCATTTTTGCTTAATCGGAATTTGTTAAGGGATCGACTGACGTGCTCTAAATACAACAATTCACGCGTCAGTTCCTTCCTTTTTTAAACTGCTTTTGTTTCCTTTTGTGATAAGTTTTAACTTTATTTATTTGAGATTAACTTAGCAGCCGGCTGCTTCAATACGGCATGCTAATTTGTTTTTTCAGTAAGGAGTGTCAAACTGGAAGTTCTTGAGTTCGCCCCAGAACGAATACAGATAATCGATCGCATGTTTTCGATAGCAGAGCACCTTGTTGATATCCTAGATGGTTACAAAAACATTGGCGGCCGTCGATTAAAGCCGCTCCCTCCAGGAAGATGTAGCCGCTCATAAAATATCTGCAGGACTCAAGTTACGCTGCGCGCACAATAATCTATATTTGTTTATAAAAAATCAAGAACATCATCTGAACGGAATATCGTATAATATATGGCCGCGCAGTGGATAAAAGTCTAAACAATGTTTTAATAACTAGACTAATTTGTGACTATAGTTGCGATTTCTGATGTTATCTGTATAGCCAGAGTCCCCTAAGAAAATTGGGGGCTCTGATATAGCCTGCCGCAATAGCGCGAGTAAGGCAGCTGCGTCAGACAATTCTCCGTCAGACTGTTAATACTCTACAAGTTCTTATTATGCGATTTCCAGTTATATACGATCGTCCCCAACTCCTTAATAAGGCTAAACAACCTCTAACATCCCTTATTTTGTGAATTATTTCCGAGTCACTGAATAAATTAAAACACATTTTCCAATACGCATTAATTTTTAGAGTGTTTATAGTTGTTTTGGGGAAAGAAAAAGGATACAGTAATTGTATTAATGTCGTTTTCAGCTGCTAAGGCTATCTCGAGACGGAGAGTGACAATTTTGCTAGGAAATTCCACAATCAACACGAGCATTAAAGCATTTCTCGGGCCACGCTCTTCCCGAGTGAGGTTAGACCGGGATTGAACCCGATACCTTCGGTGTTTACACTTGGAAATCCTACAACATTGCGTAGAAGGCCTACTACATTGCGTTCGAAGGCCCTCGATCCAAATGCATTCAGTGAATTCCCCTTCTGGTTCGCACTGTCATTTTTCTTGCAGAATGAAACGCTCCTATCATCAAGAGTGAGATCTCAGTCTTGCTATCATGAACTGTTAGTTTATCAAAAAATTCATGAACTTTGGCTCCCGGTGCCGGTTGCCATATTTGCTTTTTGATGCTTATTTATTTAATTTTCGTATTTGTTCTATGACATCACGCTTTGTCACCCTTGTAAATGATAAAGTTGAAGTGATTTGGAATTGACAGTATAATTGATAATGGTTTCCTGATAATGGTTTAACTTTGAGGGAGCAAACAAAAAATTTAAGTGACAACAAAAAAGAAAGAAAAAACTGCTAAATTTTGGGCACTTAGTTTAGGCCCTTATTTTACAAAATTAGCTTGGCGGGGTAATCCACTAGACGCCATACCCCCAAACTCTTTTGTTCGGTCGCTTGCTTCGTTTCCAAGTATAATATTATTGTTGTCATTTCTATTCGTATCGTATTTAAAAATTCCTTTTCCTTTTTTTTTTATAGAAAGAACAGAAACGAGCTTTTAAGAAAAACCTCACCCAGAGTCTAAACTAGGATTAGGCAAGTGGATTAAGGCTTTAAGGTCGTAGGCAGACAGACAGATTGGCAGCAGCTGCTGGCACCAAATACGAACAGGATCTAATCTAGTATCTTGTTACAGAGAGCAGTATTATTGCTGACCATTGCTGAAATCCAAGGAAAGATCTAGTAGAAGCAGTTTATTTCACTTCTCCCACTGACTGTTCCTAGTTAGTCGACAACGGTCCACAGTAGTACAGCTTATAGGTAAGCGATTTCATTTTGTGGTTGGGGCTTATTGTTTTATGCGACAGTCGCACAAAAAATCATCTTGCAGCTAGAAGCGAAAGTGAGATGGCGAAAGTGTCGTTACCATGGTAACACCGTTACCAGAACAGTTATCTACAGCATTACGTGATTAAAAGCATGCAGTCGCATCATTCTAAGACAATGGAGCAGCATCACGAACAAAACAGAATCTTTTCGAATATATTATCGCATGCCCAAACTGGCCTCTCCTTCCCCATGCGTAACAAATGGATGCGGTCCAACCTCTTATTTGCCCAGTGTTTAATGTTGAGTGGATTATCGCCTTAAAAAAAAAACCCGTTCAAGAAAGAATGTTTTCCTTGTATGCGCATCTCACTATTCTAATACAAATAATCGTAGTATGGATTGCTCGCTTCTGGTCGATCCATCGTTCATTGCAAGCTGAACCATCTTTCACTAGTAACGAACAATGGATCACACAGAAGCGAGTAATCCATAACACATTTTACGTGCACTATTTCTATATTAGAACAGTGCGATGTCCGTATTAGAAAAACATTCTCTCTTGAATCAGGGTCTAGCTGAACGAACTTTTAAGAGTCGCTGTTGATAGTCGCGGTAGCATATAAATTTATTTACATGTACGTATTTGCTTCGATTTCGATTACAGATTGGCATAATACATTGAGCAATGGATCGCCCACTAAGTTGGCTGAGGCCTATGAAACACGGAACCAACAGATTAAACCACGCGCCACGGCTGTTTACCGTGACACTCGTGTCAAGTGACTGGGCTAGACCACTCAGACGGCCAAAATCGGCTATTCTCGTTCGTTGTTGGCTAACTCATGATGACATCACGGCAAACAGCCGTGGCTCGTGGTACAGTCAGCTCGAGGAACGGAATTTCCATCGTTCTGTAAGCGATGCATTCTGGGATAGAAAGGAGGTGTGGTTTTTCCGTAAAGTCACTGATGGAACGTTCCACTCTATCGTATATGGATGAGGGTGAGGCAAAACGCTATCCGTTTCTAGCAACTAAGTCAAGAGTGGGCCTCTTGTTTTCTTTTTCTCCCACTGCAGGTACCAGTGCCCTGTCAAGCCGGAGCTTTCTGAGCCTCACATATGCCGGTCGGTCGTGGTACACCAATCTCACCGATCACGTTTATTTCGAGAGAAATATGATTAATGGTGGAGTAGGTGTGTTAGCAATTCCCTCCTTATTGACAAAACAACGTTACTTGTATTATTCATCTCGTTGTTCGTATGTAAAGCCACCCAGGCACCGGCAGAGCAATAACTGATAAATGTCCAATTCCTTTCTCAAAAATCTAAGAAAAAAAAGATTCCACTTGGTGAAAACTGCTGCAGCAGCCAACAAATCCAAAAGTCGTGCATTTTTAGACCCAAGAAATCCAATAATTAGCTTGACGACAGACGCCATTGTTTTTACCCCCAGTAAGATATCTACACGTGGCTTATAGCTGGTTCAGACTGCCACGACAAACGAACGACAAAAGCAAGGAATGGCAGCGACCAACAGCGCTAAAAATTAGACCCTGTCACACCAGCACGACCGACCAACGAACAACCAACCAATCAATGCTGCAGAATGAGTAGAGCTAGGACGCTTACTTTTCAAAACTGGGCTACGTGGCGACGTTGTGCCTAACCGACCCCGTCGTACTGCGATTCTCCGTTTTTTTAAAGAAATTATACCGCCATTGAATACAGCACAATTTGTTAACTGTTCTCTGCAATTATCTCGTTGCAGAGATGTTCGTGTAAGCAACGAGCATTAATCGAAGCTTCGAAGTGTTCTCCGCCACCATCTTGCTTATCGCGAATCGTGTTCGCAGCGGCTTGTCAGCAATTGGTCTGTCGGTGGGTGACATCAGTCAGCTACGACAAAAATGAAAAGTTGTGTTTGCTACGATCGAAAGTGAACGACTGCGTGTGACGGCCTGACGGATTGGTTGTCATAACGACTGTCGGTTGTAACTTAGCGGTCGTTCATATCGTCGCGGTGTGAATGGGCTATTAGTTGCTAGGCAATGGATAGCATTGCCTAGCAGAACCAAAACTGATGCCATATCAAAATTTCAGAACATTTTTAGCTTATAGTTTGGTGCATGCTCCATAAGGGCACGGTTACTAGCAATTGCAGTGTAAACGTTCTCGTTCAGTAACTTTTAAGGATGATGTTAGCAGGGTGTAAAGGACGGATCCTTTACAAGGTGCATTAGGGTCCTAAAACAAATCTTAAACTTCTCTGCTAGTAGCGTCTGTAAGGGATCGTCCGAGCACGAAATATAATAAAGGATAATCTTAAGTCGAAATACAGTCTTTGCATAGGAACAGTTTCTGCCTTGTTGTTACTGAAATGTTACTCTTAGGACCTCTGGCTAAAGCATTCAGCCTGGAAGGCGATCTGTGGGGGTTACTTTAATTCTATGTTAGCCATCTTTTATTAATCGGAAGCTAGGGACCCGCATACTTTCAAAAAGGGAAAGGGCACCATCGAAAAAAGGCAATGAGCACTACAAAAAAGGGCAAAGAGCAACATTTTCAATGGAAGGTGTAAATAAATGAAGGCACTATTTTTGCGACCATTGCCTTCAGAGACGTTTAAAAAATAGGTGTCGAAAATAACACTAGTAATGACTGGTCCACATTGTGCATGGAACCCTGGAATCAGGACTGCAAACCTCAAGCAGACTTTGTTTCAATGTTTTTTGCATTTGTTTCAGTGGTTTTTTGCTTTTGTTCATTGGTGTGTGCCTTTCTTTCAGTGGTTTTTGCTTTTGTTTCAATGGTTTAATTGTTTCTAAGAAGGCAGCATATAAGAGTGTTGGTTTCATCCAAAACCTCTCTTGGTCCCATTGGAATTTCTGTCCACTTTTGTACTGTCGCTTTGAGCCCACCTTTGAATCTTAACCCTGTACAAAGAACTTCACCTACACTTGAAAGTAAACTTAAAAAATATGGTCCTAATTTATTCGTTCTATGGACCTTCTTACATCGCTTGACTGGATTGGGCCATGACCCCAAAAATACAACTTCATTCCCTATGACGTTTGTTACACACTTTGGTCACTGAAGTTCATAGGGGAATTCCCTAACCTATTTACGTTTATCTGTATTATTATGTTGATTAATTGTATTTGCATTCATTAGTAACGATCTCAGTTAATAAGTAATTACTTACCTGAAGAAGAGTTTCCAATTCATCTAACCCTAAGACATCATTGCCGCTCATCTAGGCCTATTATTATTTGCGTATTAGAAAAACACGACTTGTCAAATCAAAGTAAATCATCTAAAAAAAACACTAAATAATGTGCTCCTACTGATGGAGGTAATCCATACTGAATAAAAAAGATTAAAACGTGTTGAAGTAAAAAAAAAAAAAAAAAACTTAGGCTTGACCCGTAAAATTGAAAATCTGTGTGAGGTGAAACACGTCACACGCACCCCCTCCGAGGCCACAGGTAAACTGAGGAGAGTTTAAATCAAGATCCTAAAGGAAACATAAACTATTGGTTCATAACCAATATTTAAAATAGTAAACATCCTTCCTGCAAAAATGCTAAAAGACATGAGAATAATCTCAACCATTAAAGAATTAAAATAATCCCTCCTGACTGCAGAAAGGGATTTCCAACTACATTAGTACTGTTGAGCTAATTGTTTTCTGTTAAACTCTGGTTCTAGGGTCCTTAACCTATTCAACCTCCTGAATTCCCCACCTCATGCTTTATATGCCTCTATTTATATGCTTTCTTGGCATTTTTACCCTTCAGTCACCTCTTACATGTACCCGTTTTGTTACATTGCGTCTAATATGAACTACCCGAATCTATTGATTGTTCACTGCATTCTTTTGGCAAAAAAATCCTAATCCCCCCTATCTGGTGTGCTTGGTTCCCCTCTGAGTCCAGAAAGATACTGAAATGTCAAATATCTACAGCCATCGAAAGTGATATGTCACCTTGTCGTCTCTAACAGAGGCACTAAATGACACCCACCCAAGGTAGTATTGTTCTCTGTTACATCTCCAATAAAACCAGTGTTAACCGAATAAGAAGTAACATCATCAGGGATCCTTTCCCTTCTTCCTCACTATTTGACTCCCTTTCATATACATATCCATTAAGTTGAACTAATGGGCCACCACCATACCCATTAAGTAATCGGACCCATTTACATGCTCAACAAATTTCACCGCACATGCAATATCCACATTTCCAGACGCTGGATCATCTTATCCCAGATGTATACAAGAAGATGCAGTTGGAGCGAATATATTCCTTTTCAATAAAGGATGAACTACAATATAGGCTAAACACAGAAACCTACGTACTGTGTGAGGACAGTTCGTGTCCTGTCCACGCTTGATAAATCCCACCAGGTAGTCCATTAGTATGCAACATGTTATGCAGCCTCCCAGCTTCCAAACGAGCATAGATCCAAAATTATCTCTGCAGGTTTTCATGTTCTAACAGTGCACGTCCCTAATCTTTAATTGAAAGATGCTAACGTTCGGGCCTGAGAATTTGCCATGCGTTCGATAAATTCCGCAACTTCATTGGGTACCATTTTGAGAAAGAAATGCTTGTAAAACCATATTTTGATATTGCATGCCCCTGTCAGTGAGTAATATGCACAGAGTCTGCCCAGTTTTTGCCTGACGAACGCTTTATTTTGTCTATCAAAACTTGACCAACATCAGAGTTGTCCCGCAGTATGTGTACAAAATATCTTCTTGTCCCAGAATCAATTATAAGAAACAAAAATCTGTCCCCTTTCGTCGGTACTCTAAAGAAACATGCATCTCAAATCACCTACTGCATTTTGTCTGGGGTATGACACCCTTCTTAATTTCACACGTATACAAATGTCACAATTATCTGACACTTTGTCAGTTAATTTTGGTGCTATCAAGATTCCTCTATTGATCATGTACTTAAGTTTGGAAACGGGTACATGTTCCAAAGGCCTATGAAACATTCCTATATCTAAAGACACTTCAGTTAGCTTCGTAATCTAGTTCACAATTAAATGTACTTACACACTTAAGCAGGCTTTTGACAAATTACACTGAGTAAGTCTTAAACTCACATTAGGGGATCTATACAAAGTCAATGAATTTGTGTCATATATGTATACGTAACATCACAAGCATCGTACATTTTCTTAATCCGCTCTTATCACCAGACTCAATCAAAGGGATTGTATTACGTGTATTGGAAAAGGGATGCCTCACCTTATTAAGTACACCTTCTAAACATCAATCGAAGATAAAAAAAAAAAATTGGAAAAAGAAGATTCAGTTTTGTACCTAGTCTCATGATTGTAATGAAATACCCTCAGATCATTAGGAAAAGAAATATATACACTCTTATTCAATACAGTAATAGCACTATGTTATTAGTAGTTATGTTTTAATCCATGATATCCTCTATTTTTGAATGACCATAAGGATCGTCGCAGAAAGACTCACCTAACGATGACGAAGTTTAAGTTATAGATTCAAACACACTATCCAAATGATCCTACTCTATAGTTAAGGATGTAGGAATTGTCTTACGAACATCAGTGCCTTCCAACTCACTGACAGTGTAACCATATATATTACTCTTCCCTTGATCATGTGCATACAGCAATTTTCTAAACAAATGAAACTTGTGTTTCCCATACATGAGCAAGCGATTGGGCGCTCCTTAACGAAACCACCTCTAGTCCTTGGGTTAGAATTTAACCCTTTGGAAAGTTATGTGGCCGCACGGAGCCTTAGATGTGATCAGTAACGGCGTCATGACTGAATTGTTAGGAGGGCCGACAGAGGGCACATCTGGAAATAGAGTGGGCCAAGAATTTTTTATAAGGTAACCACATTAGGCACTTTTATTACGTTTAATTCAACCTGAACGTAACCTAAGATTCAATACAGTATAATTTAAAGTACAAGGTTGACGTTTGGAGTTCGGTTTGCCGCACAAGTTACTGGCATGTCCAAACCCGAACAAAGATTGTACCTGGGTCCTTTTGGTAGTTCTTTAATCTCTCCGCGGTCGCAAGTACGAAAATCATGTTGATTCGATGCGCAGAAACGACACCCTCTTCCAAAATTTGAAATAATGACTTGAGGATTTGAAATAGTTGTGGTTGACATACTGATGAAGCCTTAGTGTCCAATACCTGCTGATTAATTAGCCACTGCATGCCTCGTCCAGGAGTCCCAATCCCAGGAATAAATAAGTTGATTGACTTGGATACATGATTTGCAAACATTTCGATTCATTATTTTTTGCATTTGATATGGTTGACCAGCTTGACTTGAAAAACCAGTTGCAGCTTACGATTGTTGAAACAAGGGCATCCCTAACTACCCAGCTCTTCTAATCGTGGCTAAATGTCTAGTAAAATATCTTGCACGAGATCAGAGGTGAGTGAACGGTCCCTCTCAGTAAAGTTTCTCGTGCCATCCAGAGAGCTGGCTTACGAAACCCATCGAATAAACAAATACAGGCCTGTCCTTCAGTTAGAGTTACCCAGTCTGTAGAATAGCATTCATCAAAGTCCTTACACGTCTAACGTGCATCACTATATCCTCTCCTGGTTGCAATAGTCATGGTTGTCAAGTTGATAACTCTTTGATTTATGGGATCTGTTCTTGTATAATCATGTCTCACTCCCGAATTAACCTCGGACTGAAGTAATAGTTGTGGTGACACCGTCGACATTAACATTACTTAACACTAAGTATTCTTTGGCCATGCGTCATTTTCCACTGGCGTTGCCGCCGCAGGTTAAGGTGGATTACGTAAATGTTCTTGTGCCATTCTATATAATTTGCCAAAGAAAGAAATTGCGACTTCCACAACTGGTAATTGTTTACACCTGTAAGAACGTGCATCTCTTTATAGACAAATGGTAAAGGCATCAAACTCACTTGGTATGGTAAAGACCAGTACCTGTTGACAAGGAATCATAACTGTTGTTTGAAAGTTATCATTGTACTGTCGTCATTCTTCTAATCTGTAGGTCTTAAATAACTTGCCGTTGTTCGTCATTTCAGGCACAGCTAAGTGCTACCATGTTGGAATGCAGTAGTGTGTTTTGTTTCATTCATGGACCTCCCCTGGTCCTCAATGGAATTTCTGTTCACTCTTCTACTGTCTCTAGAGACAGCGTTTGAATCGTAACCCTGTTATAACAAATTTCAGCTATATACTTGAAATTGCACTTCAGAAATACCGTCCTAATTTATTTATTCCATGGATGAGTTCGTCTTACAGCGCTTAACTGTATTGGGTCATGACCCCGAAAACACAACTTACATTCCGTACGACATTTGTCACAAGATTTTGTCACTTAAACTTGTACAGAAATTCCCTAACGTATTTACATGTATCTGTATTATCATATTGATTAATTGTATTTGCATAAGTTAGTAACTATCTCAGTTAATTACTCGTCTGAAGAAGTTTCCAATTTTCCTAACCGTAAAACAACATGGCCGTCATTTAGGCCTATTAATTATTTGCGCATCAGAAAAAAAAACAGGACTTCACAAATTGAATGATGACAGTACAATGAACAGCCGACCTCTACACAGTGAACAAGCAATCAGCTGACTGACAACAATATGAAGAGCACCCACTTATATACGGATAGTTGCAAGCTACACTAAAAAATAAGCCACTACTGATGTAGCAAACCCATACTGAATAAAACAGTTAAAACGTGCTAAAGTTAAAAAAAAAATATGTGTTTGACTCGTGCAATCGTGAAGTAAAACACATCACACAGTTTCAATGGGTTTTGCCTTGTTTATTGGTGTTTCGTCATAATTTTATGTAACGAAAGGCCATACAAAACTGTGGGGAGGGGCATATGCCTCAAGCATCCTGTGTGGTGGTGCCCTTGCAAGCAAGTGGGCCTTCATCAATTTGGGTTGAGAGTTACGTTTGAAAAATTTGGTGACAGAAAAGTCAGCCACCCGGCTTAATTAAACAAAAGTAATCAGACTCAGAGAAAAGGAAGAGGAAGTGAGGGGCATTGTCCTGCTCTATCTAGTTGGCTATTTAACATGTTGTAAAAATAGCCGAACATATATGTACGTAACAGGTCAGCAGTTCTTCTCCCTTGGTCAGAGGTGGCAGAAAGTCAGTTAATGGCTGGGTGGTTGGGAATGCCTCACAGTATATTTTTTTTGTCCTACTTTGCGTAGGTTGTCACGCAGAGGTTGATAAACACAATAAGTTGTAAGAATCACATGTTAATAGGGGCGCAGTACATGAACTCTTGTTACATTCTGACCTGAATCAGTATGAATTTAATTCCAGTTAATTCCAAGTCATGATAAGAGCTAATCCTTGGTTCAGGGCTTATCCTGTAGTTGGCACTAACCATCTATATTACCTTCTTTATCTACTTGGTTGGTCTGCTCTAAATATAGTATATAGTTGGCATTACCAGAAAAAAAGATTGGTTTCCAATCCGCAAAACACATCACATTCAGGTTGTCGTACGAAACGATCAGTTCCTCTATTTACCAGTATACCTTTACTGTTGGTACAA
>JAHWFP010261536.1:0-11615 GCA_023313725.1 Lithobius niger
TCAATTATTTCATTTAACGTTTGAAGTATTAGTCGTTGGGATTAGCTAGGCGAAAGAGCTTGGCGTTTGCTATCACGACTTCACACGGCCGAAAAGCTTGGCAGGAATCTTTAACAAGTTTTGTTTTGGGTTATATACCAGATTTTTTAGGTCCAAATTGATGAAATCCATTTTTTTCTTAGTAATTACGAAATGGAAACGCCAATCTAGTTTTCGGGTCAATTTCTCTTTCCTTCATTTCTTTTTTTTTTTTTTTTTGGTGGGCTTTCGTTTAGAGTTTGAGGACAGCAGTAATGTTTTTCAAATAATTAGGATATATCTATCTTTATTAATAAAATCGAGTTGTCGCGTAGGATGGACGGCAACGAGACGGCCACAAGACGGCCGCCACAAAACGGCCGCAAGTAATTGATAGAGCACATGTCCGTCTTCATTGTTGGATGAGCCCGCTCGCCCTCTTGCTGTCGAGTTGTCGCGTAGGATGGACGGCAACGAGACGGCCACAAAACGGCCGCCACAAGACGGCCGCAAGTAATTGATAGAGCACATATCCGCTTTCATTGTCGGTCGCTCGCCCTTTTTCTTTGCTACCGTCGGTAGAATGAGCCTGCTCGGCCTCTTGCTGATTGTTGAAGCTTCGTTTGTTTAATCCTACCTTACAATGTCTCCAATGCCTATTTATTTATTTCCGGTGTACAAAGGCGGATTTATTATGTCACATGCACAAAGGCGTATTTATTTATTTCACATGTACAAACGCGTATTCCAACCATTTTTGAAGGAAATAATCATATGTAATGTAAGTGTATGGACTCCGGAACAAGGGATACGCTAAATGAGGGAGTGAAGCAAACGAAAAACACCCTTTCCTAGCCAGGGTACGCAAAAACACATAGACGGGATACGCGCATTCCGTAACAAACACATGAGGAAGGAAATCGTCCCAGTGTTTTTAACGGTGCATCAAACACCACCCGTGCGTAGCACGGGCTTCCTCTAGTCTATATAATACGCTTAGGTTGGGCAAGCAAATTCATCATTATGCACTATAATGAAAGAGGGCGAGCGACCGACAATGTCAAACAAACGGATGTGGCCTGTAACAATCAGTAACAATCGAAATATTACTTTAATAATGCTAGCTCTTAGAGCCGACGTGAAGAGTTTCAAAGTTGGTTCAGTAACAATCACTGCATGCACGACCGTTGTTGGGTTTATTGCGCTTGGTATCAGAACGGAGAAACGGCCAATTGAACGTCCTCCATTGAAAAAAGATATTTACTTCCATAACAAAACAAATCAGCACGGGTTAAAATGGAGGGGGAGCAATGATGGGGATATTCAGACCACTCAATAGGGGAATCCGGGTCGGGGATGGGGGAGGCGGTGCAGGATGGGAAAGGGGTTACGGGGGGGGGGGGCATGGGGCAAAATCAGACAATACAACTGGGTAGGCCGCAGGGGAGTTCGGAGGAGGAAGCTGGTGGCAGTCGGCACCCTTTTCATTCCATACTGCCCACTACAGTATTTCGCTCAGGTATACGGGAACCGGCTAGACCGGCGTATGTTACGCCTGGGGTACAGCTAGTTATTAGTACTGAAGTATCTCCTTGCAAACGCACGGATTTATTTAATGTTCAGTTTGGCATTGTTACATAATAACAATGTTTAAAACAATGTAAAACACTCAATTTGGTCGTTAGCAATTAGGCAAATATCAACGTTATTCACGTCGTTTTTTCAACAACAAAACGGTAAGCTGTGTCCTAAATAGTGACTTTTATGTTGTCAGGCGACAATAGTCTCCCGATTAAACAAGTTTCATCCTTTTCTGACGCATAGTTATTTATCCTCACATGCCTGAAAACAGCCAAACTGCCTTAGCTGTAAGACACAACGTTGTCTAGTGGTTGCCATGCTCATATCTAGACACACGCTAGTGTGTCGCGCCAAGTTAGGCAACAATCATCACAACAATTCAATTGTCGAGGTTGTAAACCATTGTAGCGCGGCGTCATAGCGTCAGTGTCTTATATCTTAAAGCATAATTGGGCACATTTCAGGTACTTGAGGAAAAATAATAATTCGGTACAAAAGCTTAAATTGTGTTGAAATCAAGAGCAATGACCCACCTGACAAAAATTAACTCGTGTAGGAATACCAACTAAGCTGCTTTTAATGCAAAATCTAACCGTCAATAACGTTGAAAATGTGTAACTAACTAGTAGCTAGCTTGTTAATTTCCATAGGGTTATTATTCATCGATACCGAGATAACGGGAAGGCTTCCAGCTATGAAATTGGACGAATGGCTACAGTACGATACGAACTGCGTACAGTACCTTTTATGGTTTGGAGTCTAGGTGTGTAACGAGGATGGCGTGGGATAGCGCGTAAGTACGAAAATATTGTTATAACCATTGTTAGTATTGTCGGCATCGTCTCTCATTGGACAGCCAAAGTTCGGACAATGACAACGTGTATACTGACGTGCGTGCCTAGATACACACTAGTGTAACACGATGAATCTGAACAACGTTGCCAAAGAAATTGTATTCACGTCCAATTCACGAAAAATAAACCATCTCTAAAAACAAAGCAAAATAAACAAAGGCAACTGGTGAAGAGGAAGCCAAGTTGAGAGTGGTTCGGCCCTTCAAAGGAGTGATATCAACACACCAAAACTAACGAAATAAAACAATTTACAATAAAATTAAAACCAAACTAAAAACCTATAAAGAGGTGACCAAGTTGAGAATGGTTCAACCTATAGTCAAAAGGTAGTGGTAAATTGTTGAAAACCAATTACTTGTTGACATGCCACTTTATTACACATCTGCACGGTAGCGGAGTTGAGTCTAATACACAATTTAAAAAAAAAGACTGATATCATATCAAAAACCAAAACTGGTAAAAAGGGCCACCAAGTTCCAAATTGTTCGGCCCTTCAAGGAGTGATATCAACACACCAAAATATTCGCCAACTTAATCGCACCGAATAATACTTTGGACGTTAAATGAAAACTTGAACATTGCTACCGAAATTAGCAATGTTCTAGTTTTCATTTAACCTTCGAACTATTAAGCGGTGCGATTAACCTGCGAATGTTTTGGTGTATTGATATCACTTCTTTGATGGGCCGAACCATTCGGAACTTGGCGGCCCCTTTTACCAGTTTTGGTTTTTGATATATATTTTATCTGGATGTTATCGTTTATCTTGGCGGGCGACACACTTGCGTGTGTCTCGATTTGGAGAAGTTGAAACCTTTTGCCCCACGGTGTTGACATTTTTTTTTTTCAGGTGGGAAAGAATGTTAAGTGGCGATGAAAGAATGCCTCATTATCTAGTCACACGCTAGTGTGTCGCCGCCTAGTAGACGCTTTATTGTTGGTGGAGTTTAATTATTAGAGTGTAATTGTTACAGTGCAATTGTTGCCAGATGGCGGCTCACTAGCAGACTGTGTCTTTTAACTGAAACCAATTTATACGTGATTTCAGCATACTGGTGTAAATTCCCCATGCGGTAGAAATCTTTGCAAATCGTTTGAATCAGGTGTCTTGATAGGGTAAGAACGCGATTGAGTTGTCCCTCCATCCCCGGACGGAAGTGACGTCATTACCCCCACTTCCGGTCACGTGATCAAAGTGGGTAATGACGTCACTGATGAAAAATGGGGGCAATGACGTCACTTCCGGTTTTCATCGATCTGGAGGATGGTGGAAAAGTATCTTTTGCTACCTTTGTTTTCGTTCTCAATTTGTAGGATGGTGGCAAAGTGTCTTTTGCTACTTTTTTTTTCGTCAATTTGGAGGGGAAGTGACGTCCCACTTTTTTAGTCTTCATCAATCTGGAGGATGGTGGGAAAGTGCCTTTTGCTACTTTTTTGCATCCTTTTGCTACCTCCATGACTCTCAATTATGACGTGAGCCTAATGTCGTCAATTCCAGACATGTGATCAAAGTGGGGGTAATGACGTCACTTCCGGTTTTCATCGATCTGGAGGATAGTGAAAAAGTGTCTTTTGCTACTTTTTTTCGTTTTCATCTATCTGGAGGGGGTGGAAAAAGTGCCTCGGCTACCTATTTTTTCGTTCTCAATCTGAAGGATGGTGCCTTTTGCTGCTTTTTTTTCGTCAATTTGGAGGGGAAGTGACCCCCACTTTTTTAGTTTTCATCAATCTGGAGGATGGTGCCTTTTGCTACTTTTTTTCGTTTTCATCAATCTGAAGGACCCCTCCCCATGACGTCACTTTCGGTGAATGTGGCTCTGCCGTTGATCGTGGTGCATGCTAAACGAGCTTTCACATTTTTTACATGCAAGCTTTCGAATGAATATTCTTTACAGGGAGAGAGCTAAACGGAATTGGCAGTAATCCAGGACAATACTTGTTTACTTCCTGCTTCAGTCACACGAGGTGAATGAGAGTAGGCTGACGCGTGTACAACGTGTGTACCGTGTGACAGCTGTGCGAAATTAGTCACGACTGCTGCAAAGCTAACATATGGTTGTTCGTCTAAGGTTATTTGCAAGTTTCTCACGTTTTTTGGTAAGTAAAGTACATCTACTTCACTATTTTATGTTTCTAAAGTTATTTAAAAAGTAAATGATCAGAACCTACTGTTTAGCCAGCTGCAGGGCGCATTGGATTAAAGTGTCAATCAAAAGCAATGTTATCTTGTCAACACTGCTTAAGACCTCATTTCTTAGGCCTAAAAAATGCGATTTTTTTTTTAAACTGGTTGCTGCAGCGAGTGGAAGCTTTTCTTTTACACATTAGAACCTTAATGTATGTTTCACACGTTTTTTTAAGGATAAGAAATTGGTTGTTACAGCGTTGTTGAATTGATTGGATGGCTTCGTTATTTTTTTTTAAAAACTGGTTCGTCGTGATTTTCAGCGAACATTTCTTTTTTCTGATTTGCAACCTTAGTGTATATTTTGAACATTTTTAGGCTCCGTTCACGTATCAATGGCTTGACCAGACTACTTAGCACCCTCTAGGTCCTAGCGCCCCCTAGGATCATGTATACTATTTAGCACCCAGTAGGACCGGGTGTACTACTTAGCATCCCCTGGGATCAAAAATTTTGAAATAAACAAAAAGTTAACTCTTTTTAATGATATTTTCAGATTAATAACAAAAAAGAAGCATGGATTCGAGTTCAATAATTTTAACGGTAATAGGTGCCAAACTGAGTTGCAATTTAAAAACTCCTATATACCTAGACCCTAAAAAAGAGTACGAAATGGCACTCGTCTCCTTGGATACGTACTGCAGTATTTTCAACGTGCACGCTGACAATAACGAATTTTTTTACACCATCGATGGTGGAGCGAATTGGATCGAGGTGCGAGTCGTTCCCGGCGCTTACGAAATTTCGGACTTGAATAATTTTATACAGTCTACTTTGGAAGGAAGTGGTCACGAAAAAAATGCCATCGTTTTAGAACCGAATCACAATACTTTAAAAACAAATTTGGTTATAAATAATCCGCTTTACGGCGTTTCGTTTCTGGGAGATAATAATTTAGGAACTGTTCTAGAGTCTTATACTAGGAACTTCTAGGAACTTATACTAAAACTCAGCAAGGTCAAAAATCCGTGGATATAATGGGGCACAATACAATTTTCGTTCATACCAACATAATCGGGTCTTCCTACGTGAATGACGACACTCAACCTTGCATACGCGCTTTTTATACGGGAGTGCCACCGGGTTATAAGATGATAATTTCCCTTATTTAATTTACAAAATTTAATTTACCTTCCCGTAACTACTGACAAGATTCATAATATTCGTATTTGGTTAACTTCTCAAGATAACGAAATGATAAATTTAAACAGGAAAACCCTTACCGTCAGACTTCATCCGAGGTTTAAAAAATAATTTTGTACGTATTAAAAAAAGAATGTTAGTATTCGAAAGAAAAAAAACAATAATTGGAAAAGGATTCGTCGTAGATAATAATCAATTAAAGGCAAAAAATGCAGCATTCATCAAATTTATAACGAGAGCGAGAAGACGAGTTTAACGGAACATTACCTCGATATAAACGAATCTTTACAACAAGATTCTTCTGTGGAGAGCTACGGGATTTCACGAATATAATCCGATAGTAGGAACCAATCTAAACAACGTCAATTCGGTAATAAGAATCGTAATTGAAAACCAGGATTTGTTCCTACACGTCACGAATAGTTATCTTCTGATTAAAGGCAGGTTACTGAATGCCGACGGTTCTAGTTTTGCCGATGCGGACGTAGTGTCTCTCATCAATAATGGTTCCATGTACCTGTTTTCCAGCATTAAATATCAATTGAGGGATAAGCTAGTGGACGAGTTAAATTACCTCGGTTATGGGGCTCTCATGAAAGGTCTCCTTATGTACGGTTCGACCGATCAAGTGTCGTTGCTGGGGAACTGCTGGGCATTAGATGCGGCAGAATCTTTCGCGGCCAGTTTAAACGATAACATCGGATTCAAATTATGGCATTCCATCATCGTGATGGAAACGACTCCTAAAGGAAGCTTCTCGTTCGCCATTCCTTTAAAACACTGCATGGGATTTTTCGAAAATTATGACAAGGTGCTGTACGGTGCCAAGCATGTCCTAACGTTGTCTAGGGCGAGCAATGACGATGCTGTATTCAGGGCAGTTGCAACAGCCGTTGGGAAAGTCCAATTGAGTAGCGTTTCGTGGCACGTACCGCACGTAACCCCATCCGACGAGCAAAAACTTGGGCTTTTTAGTTACATAGAAGGTGGGATGAACGTGGAATTGGGTTTTAGGCAATGGCATTACGATAGTAGCGAACTTCCTCAGAGCACTAGTATCACATGGTGCGTGCTTACTACTTCGGCCGTCAAAAAACCGAGGTGGGTTATTCTAGCTTTTCAGACTGATAGAAAAGATGTGCAAACTAAAAATCCAGCCGTATTCGATCACTGCAGTCTTCAAGACGCTCACGTAACTTTAAATTCCGAACGTTACCCGTTCTTGGACTTGAACGTAAATTACGCTACTGGAGAATACTCGATCCTGTATAGAATGGCTCAAGTGTTTAGACGCGCTTTGTACGATGTCGGGGACTTGTGTATAGATTCGATGCAGTTTAAAAAGACGTATCCTCTAGTAGTTTTGTACTGTTCCAAGTAATCGGAGAGACTTCAGTCAGGCATAGTCGATGTACAAGTAAAGTTGAAATTTAATGCCGCGATTCCAGCTAACACTACGTGCCACGCGTTGTTGATCGGTGATAGAAAAATGAGTTTGAAATTGGATAAAGCCAAAGTCGAAGTGATTTATTAAAAAAGGGGAGATGGCGAAACAAAAACCGAAAACAAGTAAAATCGGGAAAAAAACGGAGCGAAAACGAGGTGGGTTTTTACCATTGTTGGCATTGCTGGGACCCATCTTAGCCGGTGTAGGTGGTCTAGCCAGAGGTGCCACCGGTATCGCCGCCGCAGTTAAAAAGAGCCAGAACGATGCTAAGGTAATGGAAGAAATGATGAGACATAACAAAAAGATGGAGGGTTCGGGGTTGAAACGTAAAAAGAAAAAAAAAGCGAATCGTGTTAGAAGGCTCTTTCTAAGACCAGAGAAGGTCTGATCGATTTTACTAAACCGTTAACGAATTTCGATTTAAACAGATTAGTCAAAGTTTTGAAAATTCCTAAATACAGAGGTACTTTTAGCAAGGATCGTCTGCCGTTAAAACCTAAACTTCGTGGCGAATGCGGTATCGTTAATCTCAAAAATTTTCACAATGGAAACGGAAGTCATTGGGTGGCTTACTCGACAGTTACTGACATACCCTGTTATTTCGACAGTTTCGGCAACCTCGAGCCACCGACATCCATTTTGGAGTATTTGGGTCCCGTTAAATGCAATTACGACAGGGTGCAAAATTTTAATCAAACATTGTGCGGTCATTTCTGTTTATTTTTTCTAAGTTTTTCGTGCAAGGGATATGATTACGAAGATATTTTAAGACGTTTAACTCTTTAACTCGGTTATCCCCATTGTTCTTCGTATGGATCGTCTCTGCTTTGACCATGGTATACAACGAGTCTTGGTTAGGTATATTTCTATCTGGTAATCTTTATCCTCCGTGCTTGCCGTATCAGCCATTATATAAATCGCGTTACCATCACTCTCAATGATCGGTATTTCCGTTATACTTAAAATAGATGGTTGGAGAAATCTCTCGAAACCGAGATAAACTTGAAATCCTTTGTCTTCGGGTATACTTTCCGACAAATCAAAAATTTTGTTGTTAAACACCGTATCTTTATATCTGGAGGGTCTGAACTAGGTATATATAGTATCTGCTACTTCCTGTATTCATTCCCAGGATATACCAACCGGATGTTGATAAGTAGTATTGGCGAGGATAGTTATTGTTACACGTAAAAAAGTGACCTTTAGGGTAAGGACTAGTTCCGCGAAAAGTAACTATACAGTCGATACGTGGATTTATATATCTTTCCATCACAAAACCGACGTTGTCAAAATAATTTGTAAGGTGCTAAGGAAGTAGACGATTAGTTTCAAGACAAGGCTCAATTCTAATTTACTTCTCACTGTATAGCTAGGGGACTATACATCTATAGCGTTACATATTAGGCATAGGCCAGAATTTAACCTTCTGTCCGACCCTATAGGCTTCTAGAGATCCAACCTTTCAGTCAGATCTCTCCCACCAATTGCCCGAGTCGTCGAGCTCGAGCTTATTATATAGCAGCCCGAGCCCTAGCCTCGTAACCAGCGGATTACGGCTAAACCAGTGCGATCCGGTTCTAACTGGAGTCAAACAATAGAACACTCTCGCACCCGACTGTTGGGCGCTGTGCCAACTCCCGCGTGTCCACGGTGGTTGGCAGCATGCGCGCAACAGCTCTGTTAACAGCAAGGTGCACCAACGAGTGCCAGCTCCGTAGGTTGCGTGTTGCTGTTATGTAAACCGTTACATCCCCCCTCCCCTAAGAGTTTGCTTAGGTAAAGGAACGATGTGGCTTTGCGTAACACTATGAGTAACCTCCCATACAGTGAGTTTAGTACCCATAAAACGTGTCGATCAATTTATTCAATAAAATACTTAAAATCTATACAGAGTTTCCAGCAACTACGGCCTTAATGTTGCCCATGCATTAAGCTTATTACTACACTGTACAATCTTCGTTACGATGCACTTTACATCTGTACGGTTTTTCTGCAGTATGACAAGAGAAACTTAATAAATGCCACCAAAGTTCCACATAAAGTTTGTGACTCCCACATTTAAATGTTTTCTTTCTACTGTGTACGTGTAAGTGTGTGTGCTATAAGTTCACATCCCTGAGATGATGTTATTATGATCAACTGTGTGTTTTTTTTTTTAGAATTTTGACCTTAGGTCTCATTCATCACATACAACTGGCTTCTCTCCACCTAAACACCTGAATTTATGCAACCATTGCACTAAGTTCTGTGTTTTTTTTACACTTTGCACTTAAGTTTTTGGATTACCAGTTATTTTAACTTATTTCGTTAAATTGCTTCTTTTAACTTCTGTTAATTTTTGTTCCAAAATTCTTGGTTTTTTTTTTCTAATGCACATCACTTCGTTTGCCTGCTGTAGGTCTTAGTCCTTGGAATTTTCTGTTCCGGTGCTTTTGCCTGACACTTCCATGTCTGCCACGTCGTCTGGACCCAAAAGAAATTGTTCCTCTTCCTCCTGCTGAAGTTGCGAAGTTGCTGGCTTGACTGGATTTTCCGTGGGTTGTCCTTTCGTCGGAATGTCCGAGAGTACTGTTGTGTCCTTGGCTTTGGGCTTCTCGGCGGTTGTTTTGACGATTGGTACTACCCACGGATTTTCCATTCTCGGAGGTAGGTCGTTTGCGTACTTCATTCGTACTCTCTCCATGGTTGGATGTCCAGGTTGGCCCAACTGAAGCTCGTAGTTATCCAGCACTTCATCCCAATACGACCTTGACATTGTGCATGATGACTTGGAGAAAAAACATTTGCGGCCATAATCCCCTGTCCATACTTATGTTGACACGTGCTGCTGCCGCAAAGTTGGTGTCTGGGTTGATTTGTCGCACATCTTTGGTTTTCGCGGGGGGGGGGGGGGCGGTCCATGACGTCTCTCCCTTGACTGGCATTGGCGTTTTTTGCTAGCTGCTGTTGGAACGCTGCTTCGGGCGACCCTTGGGGGGGCGGGAGCCAAATTTCCTGGAGCCGTGGATTTTTGGTTGTCCGATCCCGATTCTGTTGACTTCGTAGCACCCTCTGCAGCCTTGGCCTCATACTTCTTAATTGCAGCTTCTTTACCCTTATTCTTATACCTCGGTGATGGCTCCATCCTGAGTTTCCAGACTTTCTTCTATGTTGCTTTGTTTTTTTTTTCTTTCAACCTTCCTTGCTGACGGCTGTGGCAGAGTGCTGCACAGATCCAACAGTTTACGTTTTATATCTTTCAAAAAAAAACGCCTTTTCGTTGGTCTGCGCAGGTTCACCTCGGGGGGTTTGTTTATGCAAATCCATGCTAATCTGCCCGCAGATCCTTCAACCCCGAAAGTATTGCACAACTGTACCACGCCCGTTTCACCTCGCCCGTTCTGTAATCTGCTCCCGTTATGTTGCTGCTGGTTAGCAACATCGCTTCACAAGCAAGGATTGGATTACTAGGTAAGTGACAAAACGCTTTTAATCTATTGGAGTCCCAATATTAGTGAAATTGTAAAAAAAAAACCGTTTCCAGGTGGTTGTCAAGGCTGAAACGGACCTACGCCATTTTCTCCTTCCAACCTCCCTGTTTTATATTTTTATTTTCCAGGAGTGGGAGAATTAGGCCTACGCCCGCTTCCCCCTCCCCAATTCCTATCGTTTCGGTAGGGAAAGGGGTGGCCCACGCCCCCCCCCCCCCCCCGTCTCCTTTAGACAAAAGTGAGTGGTACAAAATACATTTTAAATTCTGTATTTATACGTATTTTCGTGTTGAATGAGCCTGGAAGTGCCTCCAGATGTTAGGCGCTTCCTTTTTCATTCCCTTCCTTTTCAGTTATTTTTATTGCAGCAACATCACATGTATGCCAATAGTTTGTAACCAAAAAGTGTAAATCTTACGATTTCTTGGTTTTAGGGCTTAAAACCGACCTAATGTGGGTTCACACAAAAAAAAATTTTAACCTGCATCATTGTTCTGGCCTACTCCCCCCCCCCCCCCTACCCTGCTTTCGCAAGTTGTAAGGATGGTTTAGTTTGTAGGTAAATGCTGGTGTATTTTTCCTCTTTCTAGGTATAACCATGGTATTTTCGAGCTCAGTGATTGTTGGTGGGGTCACATTTGCAGGAAAATAGAATGGTTTGAGCTGTGCAATATTCAGGGGACCGATTTCTCTTCCAGATGTAATATCGCGTTGCATGTATGTTTTTTCAGATTTTTGGACTGAAATCACATAAGGTCCTCAAGGGATGAGGCTACCCCTCGCGCCGCATTTGACAGGATGTGTGTGCGGCGGACGACATAATCTCCTACCTTTAGGGTCAGAGGTTTATGCCGTCTGTCATAATAGACCTTTTTCTGTGCCCTAGATGTTTTCATGGACTGCTTAGCCAACTTATA
>JAHWFP010261537.1:10866-20901 GCA_023313725.1 Lithobius niger
ACGTCGAGAGTCATAAATTTTCTACAAATTCCGTAACTGGGGAAGGAACGGGTGGAATATTGAATTTGATCTACTATAGACATTAAAAAAAAAGATTCGGGAAAACATAATATTCCACCACCACCTTCTATTTCAGTTTTGGTGGAAACATCGTAATTTCACGAATTTAATCTTGCAGAGGACAACTTTTTCTCTCACCACTTCCCCGATTTTTTTTTTCATCAACTTTTTTTCCAGGTTTTTTTTTACGAGGCTTTTTTCCGTGCACCCATAAAACACAACAAAGAAGAGCAAAATAATAGTTTCTCAGAATTTTATGGAAGAAAAGGAGGGGCATTGAGGCTTGCACCACAACCTTTTGCCTTGAATCCGTCACTGAATTCAGTCTACTTTAATTCACATTTAAGTATCTTTGACCGTATTATCCTGAGGGTATTTTTTCCAGGGGTATTTTTTCCGGGGGTATTTTTTCCAGTGGTATTTTTTCCGGGGTATTTTTTCCTTGGGTATTTTTACCTACCAACCCTGCCCTCCACCCAAATATACGGTTTGTAGAGGTGTCTCCGTGCACCAAGCTTGTTGAATGTAGCATGGCAAAGAAAAGTTCAAATATAATATATATAAAATATTTAAGATACGTACACATTACAGCCGTGATCTGAGGAACGAATAGTGAATAATTTTTTTTTTAATTGGCTTATCAGACGGGTAACGAAAAACTAGTGCCTGCCGTCTGAAGGTTAATACTAATACTAAAACAAATGTTTTTCCTTCCACCTAGGATCCGGTCACATAAGATCTGTTTCAAATACGTAAGGTTTAAAGTAAACTTTGGAGAGCGTTTATTTATTGAATTCAAGCAGCAGGTATTTAAAGATTTGAAAAAAAAAGATATTTAAATAGTGACTAAGGGGAGGCTACACTCCCACCACCATTAAGCCTCACCTGCCCCCCCCCCCCCCCCCCCCTCCCACGCACAAACAAGAAAGGGTTCACAAGATTGCCGCTAGAGTAGTATACTTGTGTCCGGCCAATACAGCAAAACTGCTGATTTTAACGCGTCGAAGAAATGCTATTAAAAAAATACATTTTAAGTTTGAAATCTTCCTAAAGTCCGATTCCAAAAAAAAAAGATAACAGATCCAGAAAAGTGTGGTATACAAATTAAACCATAGATGGCAATTGAGTTTACCAGATGAAAAAATTTTCGCTAAAATACCGATAAAAGTATGGTGTCCTCCCGTCAGATCGAAATCCCATCAGATCAAAATGATCAAACGTCCCATGGGATAGAAATACCGTCAGATAGAAAATGTGATTTTCCCAACAGATAGATTTTTTTCCCAACAGATAGAAATTTTTTCCCATCATATATAAAAATTTTGTTTTTGTACTCACGGGAAAAAAAGGCACGGCTAACCAGTATAGCATAACCAGTCTGTAGGGCTCACCACAAAATACGAATAGTTTTTTTTTTTTTTTTGGCTGTTTGTTTTTTTTCTGCCTGGCGGTATTGAGAACTGATAGGCTGCTTAATTCGCTCGGGGGGGGGGGCGCCCCCCTGATGAGGCTTAATGGCGCGTCGACAGCTTGGTCATTAGCGCCATCCGCTAATCGCCAATCGCTTGCGGTTTGCATTATTAGCATTTAAGGAATTTCATTTGCTTCAGTATTGTTGTACTGCTCGTTTAGTATTGTTTTATAATTTAGTTACTAAGTGTGACAATAATTGTTAGTATTCTTTATGGTGGCACAGTATTGTTTTATGCTAAATATAAACAGGACGGCCTTTGGTTTCAAAGGTTGTGGGATCAAAGCCCGCTCAGCGCACGTTCAGGTGTTACGTCGTCAGGAGGTGGTGAGGGCGTGTTCGCCAGCTGATGACGTAAGCACCGATATCCCAATAAAAGGGTGGAAAAACCCAAAAATAAAGGTCCTCAGAAAAACATTGGGAAATTCAGGGAAAACACCGCCTCTTATGGGGTGGGGGGGGGTCAGGTTAGAAATGATGTAATGCTGGAGGGTACACTCTCGTTTCGCCGACTCCCGTTTCGCCGACTCCCGATTCGCCGAATTTACGAAATGATATGATCCCGTTTCGCCGACTCTCAAGTTATTTTAGTGACGTCAACGCACAAACAATTCTACGATTCGTTAAGCAATGACATTATATCAGAAAGCAGCAAGAAATTTCGATTTGAAAACTTGAAATGGTGCTTAATTTAGATATGCACATCATTTGTTTAAAAGGACACATATTTGCTATTTTTTTTAATAGAACGTTTCAAAGTTAAATAGATGTTTGTTGTTATTTGTTTGTTTAGATGAAATTCTCAGTAAATAGTAGAAGTCAATAGTAGTTCCTGTTTCTAACTTAATTACCCTCCAGTCCCGGTGTCAGTGGCTCGACACCCTTCCGGGTTCTGACCACTTCCAGGTGGTAAAAAAGCAATATTATTATTATTAAGTTTAATACTGCGAACTGCCAAAAATGTTCTTTGCCCCCCTGTCGGGGAATTATTCAACCGCCTCCCCCCCCCCCCCCCGTTCTGAAATTGGCTGGCGGCACTACTTGTCGACACGAGCACCAGACACTACAGGGCCCTTCTCTACCCGAGGCATTTGTTTTTTTTTTTAGGGAGCACGAACCCTAAAGTGTTATTGTTTTGTTTATTCGGTCAGTTTTTCTGGTATTATTATCCACCCGCACATTAAATTGTAATCTACGTATACGACAATTTTTGAATAAGCTACATCGTCACAGGAAGAGTAAAAAGAAGAAAGGGGGCATGTTAAAATTATAGCGCATCGTGCAATATGGCAATACATTTTTTCTTTCATTGCTAGCTTCTTGTAAAAATAGGGTTCTTCTTCTTAAATTGTTTCCATTGTTTAAATAACTAAGCTACAAATTGTGGCAAATGATTATTTTTTAAAGTGCTCAAGTAAGGCTATTTTTTTTAGCTGCTTGCGAATGAGCTTTTTATTTCTTGCGGTCGGCGAAACGGGAGTATATCTTTACTGAAATTCGGCGAAACGGGAGTCGGCGAAACGTGGGTGAACCATGCTGGAGGGGGAGTTGAGCAATTGATGACGATCGATGACGAGAGGGGTAGGGAGTTAAAAATTGCCAATTTCTTGATGACGTAATACTTGAACGGCCCCTCAGGCACTCTTGACTTTTAAGTCCTAAAGGCAACGTAAATAGGTTGGCATCTGTACTTAGTGCCAAATAAACGTAGAGTTTGGAAAAAGTAGAATCTACTACACTAATAACATAAAATTAGGGCTTGAAAATTATCTTACTCCGATTGTTTACTATTCTTTTGTAGAAGAATGGATTGACTTTGGTTATATAATATAATATAATATAATAATATATAGAGACGATGCTCGAGGCATCCACCCACCCAAATTCCCTGGCGAAGTGGAAGAAGTACCACCATTATTACAGTTGTTTTTTGCCGCATGAGGGAGGAAACCGGAGTACCCGGAGGAAACCCTCGTGCAACGGGCGGGAAACAACCGGAGAAAAACCCGTACATAGACACTTCCCATCGCCAGGATCGAACCCGGGTCTGTACGAAGCCAGAGATGTACACTGGGACCAGGACGCCTATCGAATCTGACGCCCCAGTGCTCCAAGCTACCCGTGCACCCTAATAAACTATATAATTTTAGTTTATGTGAAAAAATCTCATTATAAATTTAAAATATAATTCCCGTCATATCGAAAAAAATCCCATGAGATAGAAATATATTTTTCCCGTCAGGTCGAAAATTTTTTATCTCACGGGCCACGCGTTACTTTCTATCTGTTGGGTTTTCATCCGACGGTCCTGAACCAAAATTATTGTACTGGAATAAGTTAAGTATTAACGTAGCAAAAATCGTAAACTGTAAATATATTTTAATAAATTCATTAAGCAAAAGTAGAAATTCATAAACAAAAACATTGAAAGGTTGATGCTCAATCTCGAATCCGATCAGAGCAACAGTGATGTCTTCAGCACTTATAATCCACCCAAAATCAAAAATGGTATAAGAGAAGCCGCCAAGTTTCCAAAAAGGGTAGGACTTTGAAAGAAGTGATAGCATTCAACCAGGGAAAGGCCGCCAAGGTTAATCCTATTGGCCAAGTTAATCGCACCTACTATTAGTTCGAAAGTTAAATGAAATTTAGAAGATTGCGACTAACGTTTGCAATCTACAAGTTTACATTTAACGTCCAAAGTATTATTTGGTGCGATTTACTTAGCTAATAGGATGATTAACCTTGGCGGTCTTTCCCTGGTTGAATGATATCACTACTTTCAAAGACCGACCTTTTTTGGAAACTTGAGCTAAAAATAAAACAACCCGTGTCTACTAAACCAGAAAACTTTAAACCAAAGTACGACAGGTTCGTAATTTCGAAGCCCTCAATGGGCCTCGAAATTGGCAGCCTGATACGATGGAAAGGCGCATTTATTTTCTAAATACTCGCTTCCAGAAAGGAGGTGAATTGTTTTTAAGTGGGCGGCAACAATTTCGCAATGCGCGGTACCGAGGTGAATTATTTCAAAGAATTAACTTATACATGGGATTACTTGCTTACTGAATGCTGGATAGGGCTTTTTTTGGCCTTCAGTCAAACATACACAATTACGCATGCGACTTTCCTGGGGCTGCACCAAAGGGAAATGTCACGGGGCGGCGTTTTCGGAGGGGGAGGAGGACAAGTGTGCGAGAGGGGCAATGCGCGGTGAAGTGAATTGTTTCAAAGGATTAACTTAAACATGGGATTACTTGCTTACTAAATGCTGGATTTCTCAGTGATAGGGCTTTTTTAGCCTTCAGTCAAGCATATGCATTTCCGGGGCTGCACCAAAAAAGAAATGTCACGGGGCGGCGTTTTCGGAGGTCGGGGGAAGCAGGACAAGCGTGTGTGTGTGGGGCAATGCACGGTACCGAAGTGAATTGTTTCAAAGGATAAACTTAAACATGGGATAACTTGCTTAGTGAATGCTGGAGTTCTTAGGATTTTTTTTAGCCTCAGTCAAACACACGCATGCGACTTTTCCGGGGCTGCACCAATGGGGGAACGTCACGGGGCAATGTTTTCCGGGGGAGGGGGACAAGTATGTGTGGGGGAACACGTATGCGTATCCAGGACGGGGCAGAAGTGTGGGGATTGGGGGTTAAAGTAATTTTGGAGGTAGGGCATATGTGGGAGCCATTCACATGTTCGGTCTTTGGTTTGATAAATTTAAAACCAAAGACCAAACACCTGAGGTGCCAGAGGGAGGCGGAGAGTTATTCAGAACCCACACTATGTGAGTGCAGGAAGTGGGTGCAACGCGGTGCGGCGGGGGGGGGGGGGGAGCAGGGAGGTGCGGGGGCGGGCGGGCCCATGCGCACGGGGACAACTAGTTTTAATATAAAATGCTCCAATCGTAAAAACACATTGCAAATATTATATATTCGTAATAATATTCCACTACAAAATGTAATACAAACTCACATTCGCATTGCCTTAACCCTTTGTTGCCCATTATCTACAAAAGTAAACAATTTTCTTTATTTTTTCCTGAATCCAGAATTACACCCACTTCAGCCACCCTCATTGGCCCAATGTGCACATATAGATACAAATTTACTTCTAAAAATTTCCACTAGAGGGCAGCACCTCTCTAAAAATGTTAACAAGAAAGCCAAAATATAGGCAACCTGTAAAATCACGCCCATGTATGCTACACGTTCACAACTTCTCAGCTATTGTACAATATATTAGGTTGTAAAGGCATTGTTGGCGATGTTTAGCTTTAAAAATGATCAAAGCACGTGGATACAAAGTTTTCGGCAGCTGTTAATTAGACTTGGTAGGTAAAACTTGTAAAACCTTGTATCTACGAATGTAGACATTGGGCAGATCTGGTTCCTAATCTTGTCTACAAATGTAAACGGTGGACACCTATGGGGAAAAAAAAACTAAATTGGCTTATAACCGTCAGTGAGAATGACTTACACTGATAAACGTCAGTAGCGTATTCAAGATGAAATTTTAGGAGCGGCGATCTCGCATCAGCTAGGGGACCAAAACATAATTTACCAATCGTCATCCCAGTTCTCGAATTTTTTTAATTTATGTAACGCACGCTCTTTTTTTTTTCAGTTTTTTTTTTTTTTTGCCAGAGCAAAAGAAAGCTTTTTGTTCCCACCAATTCCTGTTTCAACTAAAAATTCTAGGCATAATTCTTGGCGTTTTATTCTTTACAGCGCTTGCTTATTCGATTATTTATTACTTTTTCGATTCTTCATATCGTGGATTGCTGTCTTCGAATTATTCTATCTTAAAATTTGAGATATATTTGTGAAACAGTAGGGTAAAGAATTAACAATTTTTTTTTTGCTTTTGTACCATTTTTTTTATATAGCGCGTACTTAGGCTATATAAAAATGGACGAAAGCAAAATGAAAGTGCATGAAAGCAAGAAAAAGGACGAAACCAACGTAAAAATAGACCATATAATTATGATGCTCTTGAAGTGTGCTTTTGTCTGTATAGAGCAGCGTCAAGTGACGTCATAGTTCTACAAGAGAGATACCTGCAAGGGACACCAGATTGAAATGGTGGGTTAAACAACGGCACTTCTAGTCAAGCCAGTGCTTTGAGAGTGGATTTCGTAGGCTTAAAAAACCGTTGTTTTCTTCAATCCCTTATGCTGCTTAAGTTGTAATTGGAAAATAAAGATTCCACTTGCTTAAAAGTGTCAGCAACTGCCAACAAAACGACAAAAATGACGTTTTAGGCCTAAGAAATCCAGTCTAATAGCATTGGCTTCAGTAAGACGCTCTTCTTTTCCCCCACTAGTGCACCTTGTGGCTAACCCAGTAACTGGCTGCACCACAGAGTTATATACAATAATACTACGTCGTGTCACTGCCCTATAGAGCAATGACATTTGCCGCCATATTCGCACCATTATGGGTTTTGGAGGGCATAACTATAAGGTGAACTACTTAAAAATGGAGGGAAAAACAACGGAAGAGCTGATTTCTTAGGCTTAAAAGAACGTTGTTTTCTCCAACAACAAAAATCTCGCGTTTTAGGTCTAAGAAATCACTCTTCACAGCATCGGCTTCAGTATGTCGCCCTTCTGTTTCTCTCTGCAGTGCTCCTTGCAGCTAACCCATTAAGGCTCCAGCATAGAGTTATATACAATAATACTACGTCGTATAGGGAATCATAATAAATTTACGGCTGTCAGTAAACAATAATACTGTATTAACACTCGTGTGTCCGATTCCACTTGGAAATGACCAAGCTGTCGACGCGCCATTAAGCCTCATCTCCCCCCCCCCCCCTTGGAAATACTAGAGAAAGTGGCACAAATGTTCTACTTGTAAAGGTAAAACGTGTTTTCACTGTTCTAAATGTTAGATTTAGGTCACCTCACACTTTGGAAACTATCGTGGTGTTATTTAAGCACAGTATAACGTAGACAGGCAGGTAAATAAGCAAATTTTATTTTTTCTTGAGGGACATCCTCATACGTGCAATGTCCACACATGTAAACATGCTGTATTTTTTTTGTTAGGCCTACAAAATAAAAAATAATTTTTTTTTTTTGGGGGGGGGGTCTTTTAGTGCCTAACACACCAATAAAACAAATAAACAAATTTTGTGAACAAAGCGGAAATACCAATGGGCAACAAAAGACGCACAACCGGAATAATTCGAAAAAAATAGCCACCAAATTAAATAATATCGTACCGTAACCCCCGGCACAAGAGTAAAGGGGTCCACCAAATTTTTGCCGTGGAAATTAGTGATACCAGCCCCAATGACTAGTTCCTCGTGCAACCCTGACCACTCATTCTTAACTGACACTTTAGTGGTTGTTAGTTAAGCTTGACTGATCTCGGTTTGGACTACTAACTTGGTGGCAGCCATTCGGGCTCTAAAATCACTACTTCCGATGGCGAAAACTTGGTGTGCCCCTTTGCCCCTGTGAGCTTTGGTGTGATTACTTAATTACTACACATAATGAAGGAAATGGTCAGACTGAAATGCTGCTTCGACATGGAAGGTGAGTATATTACTAGAGCCAAATATTAATTAAAATAAAAAATACGTAGGGTTTGTGGCCGTGATAAATGGTTACCGCCTAACGTTCCTAGAAGACACCATGGTATAGAATTGCTTTTCGCGAACACTAAAATAAAAAACAAAAAAATCATAACAACAACTCTGGTGTTAGGAGAATGGTTAACGACATAACCTTTTGGCGTGTTGCCATAGCAACTTCTTAATGATCTTGTGGTTCTAATTACACAAATGTGAGCAATACCGAGTGAAAGTAATCAACGAACAAAGGGGGGGGGGAGATGCTTTTGTGTTTACGCTCATTCGTCATGCCCAAGAAGTATGATGACGTCAGGTCTCACAATGCCTTCAAAAACACCAACAAGCCAATCTCGGCCAAACTCGTCCTTATGGAGACAGTTTGGCTCGTCGCGTGTGGTATTTGTACCTTCTTACAAATAGCTCGATTCCTACAATTAGAACTCGGCAAATTAAACAGAATTATTGTTTTTCGACGTGGGGCGGAATTGACGTATACCATTCAACGCGATCTGTTCGTTCCGCCCACGATATGACCGATTTTTGAAAGTGCATGCAGGTGAGAAGTTTATCGCTAACTCATGATGGAATCCATCAGTTGCGTAATAGGTGACGTCACTTTTGCTCACGAGACGCTTATGTATAACGCTTGTTTGCTGCGTACTGGATACTCGCTTTTACGAGTGAAGTGCCCATAGTTAACGATGCTTATGCATGGTTGCAGAAAAGGGCAGGCCATGGCCTGCACTTTACAAACCATTAAAAAGCCAACGAATCATTGAGAAATAGCGTAGGCTCTGTGCATAACGTTGTAGCTGTAGCGCTACTTCTCTGTTTGACAGTCATTTTCGAATATTTCTACAGTTATCTTGTTAATGCTAGGTATAGTGGTGTGTGCCTAACGATGGATGAAACTTAACTTGTTGGAATCATAAATGCCCCTTTGTAGAACCAAGGGAAATAAACTGCCCCATTAGACAACAACGAAAACATCGTAACAAGAGAACGCCTGGAACGTATTTTAAACAGGTAATGTTTAATCATTGTTTCTAAATTCTGAAGGTCTCCTTTGCCAAACAACTCAAATGAGAGATCACCCCTTCACCCAACAACAATAAATTTGTTTTAGTTTTCGTAACAATAGACCTTTTGAAACGGCGTGATTGACATTGTTGCACCGGCAATCACAGAGCCAGGAAAAAGCTGTTAAATTGTTAATGCGAGCGGAATATTTAGCCGGAATTTTCATGAGAAGCACTGCGTTACTACGTGCCTTCAAGGTCAAAATTGCTACAACTGTCATCTGATGATCAAGATAGAGGATGCAGTTAGCACAGCAGTCGGGAGAAAGTTCAACACCCCAACAACTCGACAGGAGAAAAAGTGTAATCCCCAACGTTTTTGCTGACATTAACAGCCAACTTGACAGATGCTCCAGAGTATACGTCTTATTCTTAAAGTAAACAAAGATGGGGTTGTTTGATATTTTCCATCCTAACCCTCTAAGATTGAATATGTTAAACAAAGACCTTCACATGCAATAAGTACTATGCTTGTGTTGTTGGTATTGCATAAGCTTCATGTTGAGTTGCGGCAAAGTACATAGTTGTATCTGGCCGCAAAAAAAACGTAAGTAAAATGAACTTGGATACTTTTTCATTGATATTGTTCCAAGGATTGGTGCATTGTCCACCCATATTAACACATGAAAGTGTTGTATTTCACGTCCTTGCTACTTACGCTACCAAAAATAATTTGTTACTTTACCTATACAGCAGCGTCAAGCGACGCCATATTGCTCAAGAAAGATACTTGGCACTAGATTAAAATGGTGGGTTAAACAACGGCACTTCTAGTCAAGGCAGTGCTTTGAGAGCAGATTTCATAGGCTTAAAAAAACGTTGTTTTCTCCAATCCCTGTTGCTGAT
>JAHWFP010261539.1:0-22296 GCA_023313725.1 Lithobius niger
CATCATCGCAAGTCGTTATTGTTTGACAGTTCGTTAAAGTTTTTGTAAGATCCATTATAGTTTATCTGTGTTTTTTTTTTAACGTGTGTAGTGATATAAATGTTCGGCTTCTCACATCTTATCTCCAAGAGGTTTCTGCAGAAAAATAATGAGATCTCAAAAGCTGATTCTAATGTTACTGATGACTCAATACCGTATACGCAAGTGGGGAATCGATTGACGCAATTGTGCAAATTTGTCAACAAAAGCGAGTCGTTAATATTTTTGTGTTTTCTACAGTTTAAACTTGGGGACATAATCTGTGGACCGTTTGATGGTATTTAAATTATCCCATTATATTATACCTCGTTTTCCTGTAGAAAGCCAGTAGCACTCTTCAATCTGCTGGATAGGACGGTTACGTCCCGTTTCGCCAAATCCCGCTTCTCCAAATACCGTTCACGAAATTTTAGGCACACGAAACATTTAAAACATTTCAATACGAACATTTATAACATGGTAATGGGCAGACATTTATAGATAAACACCCTCTTTGAAGAATCCCGTTTTACAGAATAATTTGTTTCAAGTTACTTGCCTCGATCGCTCTGCCACGCTCTCTGCGGCTAAACACATAATATCAGAAACTGCAACTAATCACAAATTACTTCCAAGTAGGCATGTCTCTTTAACTTCTGCAATGTTAAACTTTTGAAGAATATTTTGATTCTACCTTGTGAGATGGGATTTTGCAAAACGGGAATTTCTACAACTGCTTGTCTTTGTTAAATGTTTACCTGTTAGAGCCCCATTACATAGAAATAAGGTATTAAATTTCGTGTACGTAAAATTTTGTCAAATTCGTTACGGCGAAACGGGATTTGGCGAAACGGGATTGGCCCCTGAGGCAAAAGCTGTTAATCTGCTTTCTTTTTGGCGAAACGGGATTTGGCGAAACGGGAGTTCACCGATAGGATAGCGAAGGGGATGGGGGAAGGGTTTCCAAAGCCCCGCCATAACTGAGTCATGTGGCGTTATTCCACCATTGCACCGAACATGATGCTTACGTTACGTTTTGCAATCAAAATCAATAACATTGACGTATTTAGTTGCCTACCAGCTGAGTTATCGACATTTTAAATCGAAATCACCTGTTTGCTCCAGAAAGCAACAAGGGACGTTTGCACATAAATAATTGAAATTAACGATCAAGTTACGCCCATTCTACGCTTTTATGTATAGGATGAAAATGTAGCAACGGGGAGATACGGACACTGCGACATAACGAATTCACCTCTGGAACCAAAATCGAAAATTTACACTTAAATAATTGAAATTAACCATCAAGTTACAGTAAAAGCCATTTCTGTAGCAAACTAGCACACTACACCTCTCCCCCCCCCTCCCACCGCCTCCCCAGACACACACCAACTGCCATCGATTACAAGATAAACACATATTACACTTGGAGAAAGAGAAACAACTCATTAACTCCGTAAGGAATAAGAACCGTGTGAAGAACAAGTAGACCACGAAAGAAGGAATATAAACACGTAAAGATGAACTTTTATTCACGACTCTAATTGTATGTTAATTCTTCATAACTTAAGGACTGTTCTTACTATTAGTTGTGAACTCGTGAAAGAATGAAGAAACTTATCCGTCAAAGTCTGCTACGGGAAAAAGCGTATAACTGTCTCACTTTCGTTAGAAAATATTAGCATGCATACAAACTAGTCTAATGGTAAGTTAAAGACTTATTACATGAACTTATTTAATTTTTTACTGATATGTGTTATGTTTTATCATGCACTTTATTTTAATGCATAGTTAAAAGAATTAAGGGAGGATACACACCAAAACTTTAGGAGCGTTGCGAGCTTGGATTCACGCCGCAACGTAACTCGTTGCTAGGCAACAAGTAAAGCGGCAGGTCGAAGCCCGGTTCCACGCGTTGCTTTGACCGCGTTGGAAAATTTCATATTTAAAGCGCGTCGTTGGCGCTACGCCCGAGCTGCAGCCAATAGGAGGCCCGCTGTACCGCAGGCAAGCCGTATATCTGTAATGGATGCACACAAAGCATTAACCAAAACGTAATTATTTGCTTTAGCAGCTCCGCCCAACAAAATCAACACGTCGTGGAGATTCATGAAGAATTGGGGCGTCGGACGAAAGGCTAACTGGAAAATCATCTAATGGGATAATTATCTAATATCTGCCTAAATAAAAAAAATATGGAAAATCATCTAACGTTCTAAACGAATATCGTATAATGGAAAATCATCTAAACGGAATGTTGTATAATGGATAATCGTATAATGTATAAATGTCTAACTGGACAATAATATACCTGCAATTTCTGATGTTATATTAGAGCCGGATGCAAACCTATTTACGTTGGCTTTTCGACTTAAATGTCAGACTGCCTGAGCGGGGAATCGGACCCACGACCTTTGAAATCAAAGGCATGAGTCCTAACCGCTCAGCCATACTGACATGGCCTAACACTTATCGAGTTCAATTGGCTTTCTGTCCCGGTTATATTAGAGACGCAGTGAGTGCAGCAGCGTGAGCGCGGTAGGGACATATTTAGATGATTTTCCATTATAAGAATTTCGTATTAGACGATTTTTCATTATACTTTTACACTGTATACGTTCTTCCAATTATGCGATTTTCCAGTTAGGCGATTACCTCTCACCCCTGAAGAAGGTATAATCCTTTTTTAAACCCCTTTCTTGCAGACCGTCTGTTACCAATGGCAGCAGTAAGAGACGCATGGGGAAATTAACCACATGTTTTCAGTTCTGTTAGAACAACAATTACCAAATCGATATTATTGTTTGAGATCGTACAGGCGATCAACAAAACACAGTACAACAACGTCAAACAGGATTTGATGCCAGCCATCGTGTTTGCAGACAAAGTGGCGTTTGCAGCGTCGGTGTGTACTGACCCAAGTTTGAACGCGTCAAACGCTCTCCAAGACCAACGCTACAAACGACCAAGCCAAGCTCGCATCGCATCTAAAGTTTTGGTGAGTACTATCAACTCTTAGACTTCAGAGTTCTTACTGACTCGAAAGCATCAGTCATAGCGCATCAGCAACTCTGTCACTATCGGATCTATTGAAGTTCAGTATCTGCCGGAAACTATGGACAGCGTCACAATCTGGTTTCCCAGCAAATGAGTGGGTAAAAGGACACACAGGCGTCAGGCATCAATGAGGGCAATGAAGAAGCAGTTGAGATAGCTAAATAAGCTAGCGCGCTGAGTGATACAGCCGTTACTCTTACACCATCCATGGCAGCTGTAAAAAATGAGGTTTCGAACCTGGACATTAATGCGTTGGAGTTTGGTGTGGTCAAATGCTCTGACAGGTCGAGCACTGTTCCGAATTTGTCAGACATGTACCTATGAGTCACCTCTCAATACTATGCCCTACTGGAAGGCCAGACTTGTCTCACGACTGAGGACTGGGCATTGTCTGCCGCAGTCACATAGGAAAAGAGTGGGCTGGAGCCTGAATTAGGCCTGTCTGTGTGGAGAAGAGAGCACTGTCTCTCATCTGTTGTACCTTATGGCAGAAGGAACGGCAAATTATATCATTCCGGATAGATAAGGAGACGACAGCAGATGATCTGCTAGCAATCACTGAGCGTGCAGAGGATGTAGCACAGCTCAGAAGCATTGCGAAGTTTGTCAAGACAACGCGTTCCATAATTCCTTCCTTCCTTCGTTCCTACTGTATGCATGACACAGCCTATTGCAAGATTGTATTTGGATTTGCATTTGTATTTGTGGCAAACGTCTGCTCAATTCGTTCGGGATCTTACTTAGGATCTGTGCAGTAGTGAAGCACAGTGAGCACAACATAGTGAGGCAGAGGAATAGCAAAGCATAAGAGACGTTTTGCCATATGTTGTGTACATGATATGTAATATCATAGTGTTATTGGTATGGTTTGTTGGTAGGTATTGTAATTTTATTTCAGGATGGGCGCATGGCTGAGGGCCAAGGCTCGCAATAAAAGCAATATTCTCTCCCCATAACTCCGGAACGGGACGACCAATCGAAATTTCTATTTCTATAAAGGGCACATCTCCGGAAGTAGATCTTTCAAATGAGCTAAAATCCTGCTTTCCACGACAAATGGTATTGTATAAACGTGTCCCATAAAGTTCACCAGTCCAGCTTAAGTCCAGATCTCCATTATGACAAACCGGAAATTAATAAAAGTTGGTACACGTGTTGGCTAAGTCCCTCACAGCTCATATACCAAATTTCGATGGAAAATGTTGAAAGACGGAAGAGAAATTAAGCGTAGAAATTTCGGCTTTAACATGGGAGACCAAGGTCAAACCTTACAGTAAAGGCCCCGCGTATTTTCTCTTGCATTATTGGGAACTTTTATCATCGACTAATTTTTTCAATTAAGGAATGCTGCGCAGGAGAGCTGACTGCTTATGGCGTTTCCCAGATTTGGAATAAAATCAACGGCCGTTATTTTCTCCACTTTATCTTGATATTTTGGCTGTCTGCAAGGTGCTCATCACACAGATCGTCGCCTTGAAGATTTGTGTTGCTTTCTGGGACGAAATCAAGAAAAAGCTTGACGGGCTTAAAACATTTATTTCTAAAATTATTCACGAGATTTTAACTTTCCTGAAACTATAGTTGATGTTACTGAAGTTCACCTATAGTGTCCACGCCCTATCTTGAGTTCTCCGCATAACGAACACAGATAATCGAATGTACGTTTTCAGTAGCAGAGTGCCTTGTTGATATCCAAGATGGTTACAAAAACAATGGCGGCCATCGATTAAAGCCACTCCATCCAGGAAGACGTAGCCGATCACAAAATACTTGCAGGACTCAAGATACGCGTACACAATAGCATGTAAATAAAATCTCAAGAAATCGAATAATTGTTTCTTTGGTTATAATAGTATATATAACCAAATATATATATATATATATTTTTTTTTTTTATTACTGAATAATGGAAGTTAATACAATGAATACACTGTGAATATGTTTACAGGTCCTACTTTATCTGTTGTCAGTTGATCACAAGAATTTTAAAGGACTGATTTAAAAGCCAGTCATGCATCGAAGAGTAACACCGACTGTTGTGAGCAACCTTCCGGATCGAATGGAGAGACAAGAATTCATTAGTTATTAAATATATCGCCGTCTGATTATGCTTGGGAAATTCCTGGGCATTCTTTCGTGGGAATTTAACTCACGTGATGTGACATCAACCAGAATTTACTATTGGAAACTAACAATGAACATTGCGTATCAATTAGTGGCAACTATTTGTACGTTTTTGGCATTTTTGGCACAAATGAAGTTCGTTTTATCTAGTTCATTCTATGATACTCAAGTCGGAATGCTAGCTAACATGGCATCGTATTTAATAGGGATGTTTGTTGTCGGTTTGGTTAAAATCTTTTGCATGTTTCGGGCTGAGAGACTTCGTAATTTGTTGAAATCTGCTGAGAGTGTCGAAAGATTGTTGAATGGGAGAATCACGAAACGAAACTTCTTCTTAAAGATCACAGTTTGTCACTTTTCACTGAGCTTATCAGCTTGGGGAATAGGCATTCTATGTATGCTACTAAGCTCACCTTTTAACACACAGCTGTGTGTAGAGATTGCAGTCTGGTTCATATTTTATGGACATGATTTGTTTGTCATCGTGTTTTTCATTATTTCTGCTGACTTGTGTGCTGAATGTTTCCTATCTCTTAACTCTCAACTTAAGGACGCCCTGTCTACCACCTCAACTACTCTGAGTGGCCAACTCCACTATATTCATTGTCAGTACGAGAAATTGTATCAACTTGTGGAGAGAATTCAAGACATTTCATTACTCATCACTGCCTTGATGCCTTGCCTTTCCTTTAACCTTTGTTTTTCTTCATACTGGATACTAAACAACAATTTCAGTTTTATGTCCGCAGGCTATGTGTTTCATGTAATTGCGATATTATATCGAATACACTCCATATCCGCAGCTGGCGACAACATTACAACAAAGGTGAATATTGAAGTCTTTCATTTAAAAAGTTAGATTTGTTTACAGCTCTGTTTCACGTCTATAGAGATGAATTTATTGCTATATATGAATACAGAAAATTAATGTTCTGGGGCTCGCCCTGTTTTCAAAAGGTGGAGATGAACAGCGGTACTTTTTTTTGTACTTATTTTACAATAAAAAATGTACTTGAAAGGTTTCTGGAAGGGAGTTTTAGATTTTTATAATTTAATGGGCAAGTTTCACTCAACTGGCAAGTTGCTTGCACACACTGCGAATCACAGCAGAAGATGTGGTTGTTGATTTCACTTTAACGAACATTTTCACCATAATGTTTGACAGTTAAACAATTATTACTTTGCCACTAGAGCAAGTATCTTAACGGGGCTTGCTTGGTTAAAGCGGTAATATTTGGTGTTGCAACACTTTCGTAAACTACAAGCTGGCAGTTTTTAATTTTTTTTTTTAAATACTAGAAAATAGTTTTTAGGCCCAGTGTAGGTGAGTAGTGTAAATCAGTCAGCTAGTAGAACGGAAGTGACGTCATACGTCACGTGACTAACCGGAGGTGATGACATGATCCAAGATGGCAGTGCCCATTGGTTAACCCAAGATAGCCGAGCCCCAAAATGCCGTTGGTTTCGGTTTTGGACCTGTCCAGACACGTTTAAAACACGAGGTCAAAGAGTAAACACCTGTAAGGGACACCCCACTCTTCCCTCCGCATGCAAATAGTATACTAGGTCGGAGAAGCTACAAGAGAAGCTACAAAAGAAGCTACAAGAAGATAAGCTACAAGATGAGTTACAAGAGAAACTACAAGCTATTTGAGGTCGGAGAAGCTACAAGATCACACACGCTGCTTAGTTGTTTGCCTTCGCGGTTCTGCCAGAAGTTAGTCTCCTGTTACCGCTGGTGTCCCCCAAGGATCAGTCCTTGGGCCTTTACTTTTAATATTTTCATGTATGCTCTTCTATGATGGTCTCCTCTGAAAATACCAGCAATGCTGATGATATCAAGCGGTTTTGCTCTCTGTTTTTCCTGAGTCTCTCTAACATGATGTCAATATTAAAGACGAAAGCCAAAGGTTCAACAAGAGTTAAATAAATACATATGCAAACCTATTTACGTTACCCTTTGGACTTATGTGTGCCATACTGACACGGCCGTCCAACACCAGGGCCGTGTCAGATGGCTCAGCGGTAGGACCTTGGCCTTTGGTTTCAAAGGTCGTGGGTTCGATTCCCCGCTCTGGAAGTCTGACATATAGGTTCAAAAGGCAACGTAAATAGGTTTGCATCTGCATTTATTTAATGATGTCAATATAGTGACACCCACAGCTTCAGCTTACGACCACTCTCTAAATCCTGATAAATGCATTGTGATGTACTTCGGATGCACTAATTCCTGCAATTCCAGCCACTTCCAACACAGTAGCATCCCATTCCACACTCAATACCTTAACCTTGGAATTCTTGTTAATAATTCTATTAAGAATCACCAGCTTGTAGACTTGAGTAAAGCCCATCATATTCTTAAACCCTTTTCTAAATTAATACTAAAGTTTTTTGCTTTCCTTTTTAAAACTTTTCTCAGGCCTATTACTGAGTATTGTTCTCAAGTCTCAAGACCTTGGTATGACTTTCTTTTTCTCATATTGACACCTGCCAATGTCGACTAACTAAAATGTGTGCATCTCTACATCACGTATCTAGTTAGCACATCCTTAGCCACCTTCAACTTTCTTCGGCTGCGACTTGACAGACTCGTGGAGGCCTTATCCTAACAATTCAAATTTTAAACGAAATAACTTCAAATCTGCCTATTTTTCTTTCTGCTGCCAACACCAGGAGCCGCAACCTAAGGCTACTTGGCAACCATTCCAAGCTAAATATTAGCTTAGAATGGTTACTCGTAACAGTGCAAACAGTGCAATTCCTTATGAAGATCTACGTAAACAGTTGGAGCTCCCTACTATGCAGGAACGGAGAATAAGAGGTGATCTTATTTTAACACCAAATCCTAAATAAATCGATTGACTTGCCCAGTGAAACCTTTTTTTTTAACTCTCCAATGTCGGGTTTATTCGTGGACATACAAAGAAACTCAAGAACCCAGCTTTCAGAACTGACATTGGCAAATCATGTTTTACTGTGCGTTCCATCAGTAGGTGGAATGCTTTGCCTGAATTCCACAACGCTCAGCAGCTGGAAGAGTCGCTACGACAAACTTCAATCCTTACACTGATGTTACAAGCATGTGCCTTTTTCAGTTTCACTCCCTTATTGTTATTGTTATTAGGTATCACTTTTTCCTAGAAAGAGTTTTGTTCCCTTGGAATTCTCTTCCTCCTCATACCAGGCTGCCACCAGTCTTAACTGTTTCCAAGCACGTATACACATGCTTTTTTAAGTGTCCTCTTGCTTTTTTTCCCCCTCTTCGGGGACTGGTTTTAGCCTTGGCTCGTCACCGTCTGCCATTATACCACACTAATACTATTAACAACCCGTACTGAACGCAAATTGAACGGCTTTTTTTCTTCTTTCGGTTGCATTACTGTACGTGTGCTTTCCTGGAGAGGTAAGGAACTATAGAGCAGTGACATTTGCCGCCATATTGGCACCAGTATCGGTTTTGGAGGGCATAACTACAAGGTGCACTACATAAAAATGGAGGGAAAAACAACGGAAGAGCGGATTTCTTAAACTTAAAATAACGTTGTTTTCTCCAACAAAAAAAACGCGCGTTTTAGGTCTAAGAAATCACTCTTCACAGCATCGGCTTCAGTATGACACCCTTCTGTTTCTCTCTGCAGTGCCCCTTGCAGCTAACCCATTAAGGCTCCAGCATAGAGTTATATACAATAATACTACGTCGTGTCACTGCTCTATAGGGTAGTATTATTGTGCATAGCTTTATGGTTGAACCAGTTACTGGGTTAGCTGCAAGGTCCACTGGTGGGAAAAAGGAAGGTCGTCTTACTGAAGCCAATGTTATTAGACTGAATTTCTTAAGCCTATAATGCATGATTTTTGTTGTTGGAGAAAACAACGTTCTTTTAAGCCTAAGAAATCCACTCTCACAGCACTGTCTTGACTAGCAGTGTCGCTTTTTCCCTTACATTTTAATCTAGTGCACCTTGTAGCTGTTACCTCCAAATGGTATCTCGTAGCCAAAATGACGTCACATGACGCTACTTCAAGTGACGTCATATGGCTACAAGAGCGATACCTGCAAGGGGCACTAGATTGAAATGTGGGTTAAACAACGGCTCTTCTAGTCAAGCCAGTGCTTTGAGAGTGGATTTCGTAGGCTAAAAAAAAACCGTTGTTTTCTCCAATCCCTTATGCTGCTTAGGTTGTAATTGGGAATAAACCATTGGCTTATAAATGTTAGCAACTGCCAACAAATCGACAAAAATCGCGCGTTTTAGGCAGAAAAAATTCAGTCTAACAGCATTGGCTTCAGTAAGACGACCTTCCTTTTTCCCACCAGTGCACCTTGCAGCTAACCCAGTAACTGGCTCCACCATAGAGTTATATACAATAATACTACGTTATGTCACTGCCCTATTCGTTTTTGCTTTAAAAAAACAAATACATACCAGGACGACGACGTGAATTTGGTTTCGGACTTTCTGTTTAGAAACACGCTCGCCTGCTAAGATTCAACGACAGCGTCAACGTCCGTCCTGTCCAGACAACGTTATGTAGGATCATAACGACACGGGTCTTTTCCAGCCAAGTCAGTTTGACTGTTTTCAATCGTCACAGGAAAAATAACAAAGGGAAAACACTAAAATTTTATTTCATATTTCACGATCATGTGGCTTATTCATTTTGTTTACATGGCTTAATCGCTTATTATCATTTTCAGGCGAGACTTGATTCAAAAACAACTCTGAAGTGCGTTCGTTGGAACAGTGTTTCAGTCATGGAAGAACTAAAAGTAAGGCTTTTCTCATGTTTTTTTTTGCATTAATGTTATTGCTAAGCATTGTAACTGTTGTTAATATTTCACAGTGGATATGGTACGAATATAAACGTAGTTAAACATTTTTTGAGGAATACGTTAAGACAAAAAGCAATGCGTGCAGCGCCGGTCATGGAACTCCTCACAGTAAGTCACAGCAGGAAGTATTTAACAAATCACTGTGCCTTGATCATAGTCTGTAGCTCACCCTTCATTTTACCCTAATCTTTTGTTCCAAAGTGGTGGTTATATTATGGCAAGCCACATACAGCACGTGCGGTTGGTAAAATTCTTAGAGTGCTTACCAGATTTTATTGTAGGTACAACACTACGTCTCGTGCATACTTCATAGATAGGGGCATCGTATGAGTCGAGTGGAGAACTATTTTTCACTTTCACGCCCTCCAAAAGATTATTTTGATAAGAATATTCTTTTACGTAAAAATTGTCAGACACAAAAAGCAGAGAAAGATTTATGTTCATTTTCGATATGGAGAAATAAATTTTCTATATCGAAAAATCAATTTCCGATATAGAAAGCTATCGGAAATTCATTTTCCGATATCAATAATTAATTCCCGATATGGAAAAATTCATTTGTGTATATCTTAAATTATTTATCGATAGCGAAAATTCATTTCTCGATATCGGAAATTATTTTCCGATATCGATAAATGAATTTACAATATGGTATTTCAAATTATGCAAAACATTAAGGGCTGAATTACATTTAATCAATATTTGAGCAAATGTTTCTGCGTTAAACATTGGGACGGGGTAAATTTTCAGTAAAAACCTTCGTGATACAAAATTATCCACTTTAAGTTACAAATTTGAATAGAAAAAATAGCATTTTTATTTTTAATGTAAACTTTTCCAAAGTTTCTATATAGTCAACAACACATTTATGTCACGTTGCATGGTCCTGCATAATATGCCTTAGTTTAAAAATAAGCTAACTTCCATCGTAGCATTTCTCTTTATCTCTTCGTAAGCTTCAGTTTATCTTTCAGATCCAGTCGTTGGTTAACATGTTGAGTCAAACTCCAGTCGAAATCACATCAACTGGAAGATTATTTACAGTCAACATGTCAACATTTACTACGGTACAGTAATCCGTGCTAAAATTTATTTAGTCATAAATTTATAAAATTTCATGATGAAGGTAATATTTGGTAACGTTGATCACATATACAAGGTTAAACGGTCCTATTCTGGGATAAAGAAACCGTTTACGTTGTTTCACTTTAGGTCACGCATACATGAAAAACGAGACGGCTTGAGCACGGTCTTTCGGTTATTTTTATTTATTTTTGGTTAAGGTTTAACATGTTTTTCAAATGCTGAAGATTAAAAAGCAGCGATTTTTTTAAAGAGACACAATTATACGAAGATCCTGTGAATGTTGTTCCAAAAAAAAACTGTCGTAGGGTTTTTGTTCCTGTAGCTCTTTTTTTTATTTTTAGTTTGTGTAATGTACTTAAATTGGGTGTTAACTGTTTAAAACTTTCAGGCGTTTCATTGCGTGTATTTTCTAATTCGGCTTTCATTTTTTCTCAAACGTTCGACCGCAAACTGCGTAGTTCCATGCCCGTGAAAGAGAAAAATGAAAGAATTCGTCCTTTCGTTTATTTTACAACAATTATGCTGATTCTACCCTTTTAACCAACACATTAACTTGTAGGCATCTTAGTCAATTGTGGGCTTCTATCTAATATTCAGTTGGTTTGGAGATCAGTGTTGCCATAGGTATCGATCCGGGGGGGGGGGGGCGTCCCCCCACGCTTTCAAACTGATGGGTTCGTCCCCCCCTCCACGAAATAGGCTGCAAAGCTGTAAACGAGTACCTATTTATCACGCTTACCACGTCGAGTTTGAAACAAGAAAATGTACTTTCGTTTTCCCCAATTGCATGAATCAGGTCGTCAAATATTATGAGTCATCAGTTCCTAATACAGGGGAGTAATGAAGTTAAGAATTTTTAAGTTGCAAGGCCAAGTCACAAAGATGACGGATTAACAGTAAATGGAGGATGTAAGCATATCACTCCGCTGTAGCAAAACAGGTATTTTTAATTCTATAAAATTTTTTATTTAAAGTAACACAATTGTATGGTAAAAAAAATGAGCATCACACAAACAATTGAAGCATATAAACTTCATTATTAGTCGCTTTATAAATCTAAACTTTATTTACTGTCTATTAATTCGAACTACTTTCCGACTGTGTTTGCGTAACCCTACTCGGTATGTAGTTCTTGTGAGGCTTTTTTCCACTTCCGCCGATGTAGTGAAAATGTAATTTAGTGCGAAACTAGTCAAAACAGGAAGAGCACAGAGCTAAACGATAGGTAAAGGAGTGGCCGATTTCAAACTACTTTGTTTGATTGTCAACGAAACGCCAACTGAAGTCGCCTGGTGGGTGGTTAATTTTTTCTTGCTATGGTTATAGCCGAAACGTCAGATAAATTTGTACAGAACAAAACTTGTTAAGCTTTCCTTCCAAGTTTTCGCCAATTAACTCCATAAAAACCGAGCAAAGAATCAAAATTGAAGATTAAGTAGCCGGTTTGATTTGCTAGTAGCACTTTTCCTCTTTTTCAGTTCTCGGTTAGTTCAGTTAATTCTCAGTTAATTCAGGAACGTCAGCTAAATCTTCCACCATTTGAAAAGTAAGCAACAATACTTTTGAAACCTAAATTTTCAGTGTTAGCTAGCGTTAATTTAATAATATTAAAAAAAAAAATTAATTCATCAGGGAATTTAATTTGTAAATAAAATGTATAAAAAAACGGAATTTTGGTAACAATTAGGTTTTTACGACCTCTCATGCTAAAGAATTTTTACGAAAAGCATCCGAAATTTGCTAAACAATGGGTTGCAAACGTGCCTCGGAAATCCGAAAATAGATTCTCAAATAGCATAAAATGCTTCAGCTTACAGCGCTCTCCCTGACCCCCTAGCTGGAGTCGCCGGGCTTCTGCTAAAGTAGCACATATTTTATCAGTAAATTTTTATTTCTTCCCCCCCCCCCCACTGGAGTTGGTTGGCGCTACTACTATGTCCCCCCCCCCCCCACAACTTTAGAAAAATCGACGCCCGTGAGTATTGCTGACCGCTCGGTTGGTGCCTACCAGTTTTGTTTGGTTTTCCTGACGACTTCTCACAAAGCTAGCGTTGCGTGCTTGGTCCAAGCATTTTCTCTATCCTGTCATCTCTTACCATACGGTTTAGTCCAGGAAATACCAACAGCTCGTCGGCAAAAAAAAATTCGAGTTAATATTTTCAGTGTATGATTTTCGTTGTTTGTGCTGTTGTGTTACCTTTATTGTAGATAATTTACAGTTACTCATGCATGTTCATTTATAATAATAATTATAGGTCCTGAAATCTAAGAAATTCTAAAGCAAATTTGAATTTTCAAATAATAATTGTCCCATCATCCCTATTCTTCTTTCAGAAATACTTTGACTCACATTAAAACAAAAACATCACAAACAAGTTTGAAAACAAGATTGAATAACATGTTGTGTTTGAACAAGTAAACGGACCCGTGACATTTTATCCCCTTTGATCTAGACTTATCACACGCGGTAGAACTGCATCGAGTTTTATACGGAGAACAGTTTTCATATTGAATGTATTACATGTAAAAGTATAGTTAACTGTATACTGTACACCAACAACTATTGACGAAAGTACTATAACTGAATGGTACACTTATTATTAAAAAAATACGAATTTAAAAATCTGGTTTTTTTTTCAGTCATTTCTTATTTGGTAGGTGGGAGGGGGGGGGGGGGTAAATATGCCAACGAAAAACCAAATATTTCATGAATGACAGTATTATACTCTTTCTGTGAGTTTCACGTTTGGGTCTCAATATTTTCCCAGTCACTGTGTTATTTAATTTTTGTCCACATGTGCAGCCAGTGGATAATGACTCCCATTTCACTCGGTCAACATGACGAGTATATTCTCATGGTCAGCATTTCGGCCACTCACTCCAATGTAACTGTCCTAGCAATCCCTGAACCTGTGCATGTTCCTTCAGTTTCAGGTAATGGGTTTTTGTCATTAACGATAATAAATAGTTTCCCAAACTAGAAGCAACAGCCTTGAAATGTTTTAATTTGTGCTTTAATTCCGAAAAAAACATGCGGGTGAAAAGTGACCCACCTTTGAAATCCCCACTTTCCCACTATAATTTACAGTACCGGAGGAGTGTGGCACATATTGAACTTGTCTGAAGCGATGTTGTCAATGTTGTTTCTAACTGTGTAATATGGTTCTACCGAGTCCCATGAATCCACAACGAAAGGTATACGAAGCACCACCGGTCTTTTTACTTGTACATACAATGACATGGTTCCTTAAACACTATTTTTTAAGCTGCTTACTTTGTTTTGTTTCAGTGTGTAACATGGTACGCGTTTCTGAAGGAATTTGTTTCTGAAGAATTTGTTTTTTGAGGAATTTGGTGACTGATCACGACCTGTGCATTTCTGTGTTTTCATTATCAACCTTAGTGGCACGATAAAAACCTTACGCTTATGCTGAAGCAAACATAGTAAAGCGTAACCCTGGGTTTTAAGAAGGGATTTAAACTGGTGCACATCCTTGAGCACGATTAACCCCAGGAGCGAAGTAAAGTCCCAAATATAAATTTGTTGAAACCAGATCGGATTTCTTTAGACGTATTTTAGAACAATAGAATTCAATCAATCATTTCATAGCCTTGCTATTCCAATTCATGGCTGCATTCGTACAAATGTGTTGGATGTATAGCATATCGCCCGCTTTCCGAGTGCTGGGATCTAACAATGTCGAGGGCGCGCAGAGCCCGAGCCATTGTTGGATTCCAGCATGAGAAAAGCGGACGATATCCTTCTTCTCACCCGTTTGAAGCTATCAGTCCGACGTACATTGTTGAGCGCAAGTGAGCGCGAGTGGAATACATTGTTGCGTTTAGCCAGAAGAAAGTTTGTCTAGAATACTAGTTAAGACGCAATGCTACACGCAACGAAAAGATGAACTTTTAATTTTGAAAGCGGTTGTAATGTTGTAATTGACATGATTTCTTGAACGATTGTGTTGACGTTTGAGGTGGTGTTGTTTTCAAAAATTGTTCCATTTAATTTTTTATGTTCGGTTGCTTTATTCCTTTTTGTCATGTAATGGAAACCAACGTTTGTAAAGCAGCGGTTGCAATGTTATGAGTAACGTGAATTTTTGAACTTTTTTTTTATCTGTTTATGTTTTTTTATTCGTTTCAGCAAATTTATTACATTTGTTTGTTTTCTTCCACTTTTCATCCTCCTCGTCCTCGTCCATTGTTGCGATCCCGTCGTGCTGTATTGTTATAAGAGGACTGAGAGTTTCAAAACGGGTGAGAAGTTTCATGCCCAACTGAACATTGTTCACGTCTAAACATGTGACTTTTTTCTCTCGAGCATTAAACTGCTGTTAGACAGTTACATCGTTGTCCTTGGAACTGACCTGGACCAATTAGTCGAGCTGTGATGGAAAGGAAGTTATAAAAAAAACCTGGATGGTTACCCAATAGCATACTTGCCATTTTCTCCGCAGTTGAGTAGGAAAAATAATTTTTTTGTTTATTTTAATGTTGCTGCTTCGCTATATTTTGTACTTTGATGAGCAGCACTGTAGTTTGTTTTGTCGCTCGCAATATTATGTTATTGTGCGCGCAGCGTATCTTGAGTCCAGCAGATATTTAAGAGCGGCTACATCTTCCTGGAGGGAGTGGCTTTCATCGACGGCAGCCATTGTTTTTGTAAACATCTAGGATATCAACAAGGTGCTCTGCTATCGAAAACATACAATCGATTATCTGTATTCGTTCTGGGGCGAACTCAAGATAGGCCGCGGACACTATAGGCTGTACAATGCAATCTAAGCATTACAGTACAAATACGGGAGACTAATTACCAGGTCTTCATCTGTAATTTTATGGAAATGTTTAACCATGTATTTCTTGTCGAACTTTAGATTCTGATGTATTTAAAATGTCAAATTTGTGTCTTCTGTAATGAATGTGGACATCAACTCCACAGAAAGAGCTTCCAATTAACGAAACTTGTACAAAGTGCTTAATTTATTTATGTGTTAAATGTTTTTTTTAATGTTTTTTTTAGATCATGGGTACTATTTTAACGTATCTCATAGTACTGATGCAGTTTCGGTCAGAAGATGCAACTGAAAATACAGGATTACATGGAAATACTACTTCAGAAAACTGCTCAGCTGTAGTCATCAACAACAATCAATACTGTATTTGCGGAATTGATTACATATGCCACAAATACTTGGGCTAATACTTCAATCTCATTCAAACTTCACATCTTACGAATGCTTAAATACCTAAATACACCTGTCGTTCGCACTAACAGATTAGCATTTTGTAAAATCAGATAATGTTTCTACCAGTGGCTTTATGGCCCGAAATATAAATGTGTTTTTTTTGTTAATGTCGTCCTGTGTGTTGTGCTAAGTGTTTTTAATATTTTTAAATTAACATTTGTATAAATAAAGTACAGTTTAATGGTTACAAAAGACAACAACGTTTCGTAGTTAAAAATTAGAAAAAAAGGGACTGATTTAAACCGTATTCCGTAGTCTATGCGGTGGTTATAATTATGTGCATTGGTTAATTGTGTAGTTTGTGGAGATTTGAGGATAATTTGACGCTTGGTCAATATGTGTATTTTGTCAGCCAATGAATTCCGTGTTTTGTGCAAGTTACTTTTTCTTTTAGTCTTCGTTTTGTGCATGGCTTTGGGCCAAAGTCCTATAGTAAACAAACATTAACCTCCGCCTCTGTGTACTTTGTCTCAGAATTCAATTATGTTGCTGTTATGTTACACTGATGGTTGTGTTATTTGGAATAAAATGGTTTTAGCTTCCAATTGTTGTATTAATTTTGTTTAGAGTGCATGGTTTCAGGCCAAAACCATATAACAAACACATTTAGCCTCTACCTGGCCATTTTCTGAAAATTCTGGTGCACAAACGAACTCTAATCTCTCTCACTCGCTTACTTACTTCGACGTACCTTACAACAGAAAATAAGTTAAGGACCAATTTAGTAATAATTATAAACCTACCTGCCTTGAGTAAGAGGCCACCATCACCAAAACCTTTGTAAAAAAAAATTTTTTGAAACTTCACCGTTTTTCGATATCTGTTTTCGATTTGTTTTTATTGGAGTGGAGCGAGGCCAAAGGCCTCCGCTATGAAGACACTCCAACGTAATCTTAGACCGCGCATCACGTGTAAACCACAAGGATTATCCAAACCAAACTTTGCATGCAGTAAAACAGGTGTCTGGACAAGGTTTATCGAAAAAAAAATTTTCCCTGAGGAACCATCAGGGTAACAAAATGGACCAATAGTCAAGAGCCAAGAACCAAACAACAACGAGACGGCGAGCCCGTTTCTAATTGTTGAAGACATCCGATTGTTAAAAAAAGGGGCAAGTTTTTTTATTTTCGCTTGGATTTGGCCAGGCTAAAATATGTTTTTAGTTGCTCACAGTTAACAGACACATGTCTGCTAGTGAGGCCGCCACTTTATCATCGACAATCGCTTTTGACGACCTAAAGTAAACTTTGCATCAACAAACTATGATGTTATGAACCAACTATGACCTCGTTGATGTTGGCTGTTTGTCCATTTTGTCACCCCGATGGTTCCTCAATCTCATATCCGATTTCGCATTTTATTTTTGATAAACTTTGTTCACACACCCGTGCTACTGCATGCAAAATCTGATTTGGATAATCCTTGAGGTTTACACGCGGTGCGCGGTCTAAGATTACATTGGAGTGTGATCATAGCGGAGCTTCGTTCGGCCTTCCACCTTGCTCCACTCCAATTTAAAAAATCAAAAAATGGTGAAGTGGCAACTGTTTATTAATTCAAATTTTTTTGTACAAAGGTTTTGGTGATGGTGGCCTCTTACTAAACCTCGACAGGTGCCCCTTTTGTTGTGCGAAGAATACTCACCCATTGCTTCAGGAATCCAATGAAAAGACACGCACGGTTTATGGTCGATCAGTTACCTGAGCACAATGGAGGTTTAGAGTCACTCGGAGAAGTATTTCCTTAGCATGAATTCGGTCGGTGTGCCAGTGGCATGACTTGCTATAGTGTCTCATCAACTAAACCAAATCATAGGTGTAGCTGTGTGCGTAGCTTGATCGATTCACTTTACCACGGCAACCACAGACACGTTTCATATCGCGCCCTTGCGTACCAATGCTCTCGTTTAGTTTTTGGGATTCCTGTGTAAAGTAAGCTTGCCTACCAGGCACGTTAATTACGTTCTTAAGATTACAATAACTCTGTCAAGTGATAGACTTCAAACAGCTTTGCGTTGTTCTGTACCGCTCAGCGTCACCAGACTTATAAATCGGGTGCCCTCACCACTGCTACTTAAAACCGGCTTCACCACTGCTACTTAAAATCAGCTTCAGAACAAAATTGTGAACGTTATCGTGTTTTAAGAAGACAGACAAACAGGCATCGATCCAAATTCAGCCGAGTATTCGACCTCGCTCACTTCCCTCGCTCGGCTAAAAAATAATATTATCATAAATCGCAGTGTACAGTAACAGACATCGTGTCAAGGCCACTGTCGGCAAAACCGTTAAACGTTTAATAACAATGCACAGCAACCCATACAAAACATAGAGCGGATATGTTTTCGTTATTCATCCAGATGTCACTAAAGGATGCTAAGCCAAATGGGACAGTTAATGTGAAAGGAAGTAGGCGTGCATCTGTATTTATTTCACATCCAGTTGCCATTGAGGAGTACACTGGGGACCAGAGTAAAACATACAACATTAAACAATTACACAAAGCTATAGCTGCGGAACCCATTACATTCGAATCACGAAGCCATGTTGTGTATATGTAATATCCTTCGCTACTTGTAAGTACTTCAAATACAAGCTAACTTGATGTTACCACAGCGGAGGATGTTGAATAATACTTTACCCCTTATCCTGTTTACAGTTATATGAATTACGTAAGTCAGCATTTTTAAGTACTGCTGAAGTACTGTTGAAGTACTGCTTGTTTTAAATAAATAAATAAACCCGTTTGTTGTAAAATGTGCAGCGGTACTGGAAAGGGCAGAGGTGCCACTAATGCCAGCCTTAGTTTAAAAATATATAACAAGAATTATTTTTATCAGTAACGGGAAGGAAAGGAAGGTAGGGTGGAAGGAATGGGTACGACTACCTTATCACCAAGGTTAGACCTGCTAGGGACAAGGTTCTCGTGGCATCGCCAGTCATGTTACGTCTCGTGGCCCAGGACAACCTTTCCGGCCTGGCGTTCCCAAACGGACACAGCTACAAGATGGAGGAAAACAAGTTCCCAGGCACGTCGCAAGCTTTGTGATGGGCGACTCCCAGTAAAGCTTGCATTAATAGCCCAGTGGGCAACGTCTTCATCTCCAAACCAAGAGAATGCCGGTTCGAATTCCGCGACCGAGTCGATTAAAAAAAGTCACCGTAATTAATTCGGGTACGAAGGCGTAAAGCAGTACTTCAACCATCAAGTTGGGACACTGTTTAGCTATTGAAAACCCAGCTTGAAAGGATATTAAGATGTCTCTTTAAAAATGCTCACGAACGTCACGTCTTTCAACTTAATTAATGCTGAAGACTATTGATACACAAATGCAACCAATAAATCAACGTAGTCTCTATATCATATCAAAAACCCAAACTGGTAAAAGGGACCGCCAAGGAGTGATATCAACACACCAAAAAATTAGCCAAGTTAATCGCACCGACTAATAGTTCGAAGGTTAAATGAAAACCAGAACACTGCTACGCTCAAGTTTGCATTTAACGTCAAAAGTATTATTCGGTGCGATTAACTTAGGCAGATGTTGACATGTGTCGAAGGGCCGAACCATTCGAAACTTGCCGGTCCCTTTCACCAGTTTTGGTTTTTAATACTTCTTCTTTTTTTTAAATTGTGTATAAAACTCTGATCAACTATAGCCTTCAGATGTGTAATAAAGCGCCACGTCAACAATAGCTTGAGTGGCCATTTTCCCAATATTTTAATTTCATATCACTCCTTTGAGAGGCCGATCCATTCTCAACTTAGTCGCCTCTTTATCAAGTTTTAGTTTTGTTTCAATTTAATTTATATTATCTAAATTAAAGGAAATATTTAATTTAATTTTGTTGCTGGAAGCAACCGCCTAGCGCTGCCAGAAATGTGACAATGACTTGGCCCACGCGTCACACAATTGCTTCTTTCTTGGTATAGAAATAACGTTGAAGCTTATCCATAGGTTGACTTGATGCTTGCCGGTGAGCTCATTTACCCAGATGTACACTGAAACATGCGACTGTACTTGTCTCTACTGAATTTATGAACTTGTTTTCTCTTTGGGTTGGGACAACTGATTAAGTTTCCTACCGATTAAAAGCAAGGACAAACCCCTAGCACTTTGGATGTGGTTGCCCAAGTTATTAGCCAAAGTTTATTCATCTTACACCCATGGACTATGGAATGCTACCATGACGATGATATTAAATTTTAAAGCCGTTAAACAATCATCTATTCTTGTTTTCGCCAACCGCCTATGTTATATAAACGATTAGTTTTAAAAAACGCTAAGCGTATGAAATACGGATGTAAGCCATAAAAATCCTTAAAGCCATAAAGGAACAGATATTAGACATGTACGCCATCAGCGTTCCACTAATACGTGTAAAAGAATCTCCAGCGTCCCAAAAAAACAAGCGGGAGCTTCTTTTACACGTGTTAGTGCGACGCTGATGGATTACATGTCTTTTTCTAATATCTTCTAAGTTTTTTAAGGCTTACATCCGTATTTATACGTTTAAGCGTTTTTTAATACTAATATCCATTCTTTTTTTTTCTTGTTTCAGCAAGAATAACACATAAAAGAATACTGTAATCACCTTAAAATAACTGTTATAAGAGAGCCTTTTCAATACTCAATTTTAAGAGCTGTAAAAATTGAAAATCGGTTTTTGGTTCGATCTCTAGATGAGAGCAAAGTTTCCCCAACAAGAAGAACAACAAAAATTGTAGTCACGTTAAAATAGCGTCCAAAAGGCAATAGGCTTTCTTTATACCTATGTTTAAAGCTGAAAAACTTGAGCAACGGTTCATTGGTTTGATCTTCAGGTGTAGTACAGCAGTTACGGGCCATAATTTGGGCTAGTCATGAGCATCATGCTAAAAGCCATGACATTTGGTACACAAGTCAATTCTTAGCTAATAAATCGAGCTAGCTGTGGGATCTCTCGAGATACCCCCTAAGGCCCCTTCCTATACCCCTATCTCACTCACCTGTATGAGGTGTTTGACCAACAAATTCTTGCTGATCGCACTAAAACGTGAATTGGTACACAAGTCATTCTTAACAGTGCAAATCGAACTAGAATTTGTTGATCATCAAACTCATGGAGAGGACACAGGGAAGCACTGGGGGGGGGGGGGGGGGGGGGTCTATCTCATTGGGTTCCGTATGTAGTTCGATTTCTACTACTACAATGCACGTTTTTAGTACGTTCAGCACGAATTTATTGGTCATTGATGCTTTGGAGGGAGAGGAGGGGAAATGCCAACGGAGGTTTTGGCGGTATTTCATGGGGATCCATGGCTGCGTCAATTTCTACTGCCCGAATGATTGGTGTACCAAAATGCATGCTTTCAGTACGGTTAAGAATAATTTTTTTGGGTATCAATCTCATGGAGCGGAATAAGGGGGAAGCACTTAATTTCGTGTAAATTCCATAGCTATAGTTTGTTCCACATTATGTTTTCAGAAAACTGACTGGATGACGACTCGTTTCCTTACACTAAGAGTGCAAAAACATGTGGATATCACACTTGTAGACTCAACAAAATTACAGTTAGAGTTTACGAATGGGACGTTTACGCATTTTTTTGCACTCGCAACGGAAGAAAACGTGACATCATGCAGTCAGTTTTCTGAAAACATAATGTGGAACAAAGTATAGTTTGATTTCTACTACTAACAATGACTTGTGTACCAAATTTCATTCTTTTCGCACTATCTGCACGAATTTTTTGGTCATGCTTCAACGTGGGGGCACGGGAGGGGAGGAGGCGTTTAGTGCCTTGACATTATCTCGAGGGGGTTCCATAGCTACTTAATTTTGTAGTACTCTGTACGATTTGTACACCAAATTTCATGTTTTGAGCTTGATTTGCAATAATTTTTTTGGGGGAGGGAGCCTTGAGGATATTTCATGGGGG
>JAHWFP010261539.1:22396-35340 GCA_023313725.1 Lithobius niger
CCCATTTGGGGGTATTTCATGGAGGTTCGTGGCTGATTCGACTTGGGGGTATTTCATGGGGGTCCATGGTTGGTTCGATTTTTACTGTTAAGAAAGACTTCTGTACCAAATTTCATGTTTTTAGCTCGATTTGCAAAATTTGTTACTCCACTTAATGATTTCTGCCCAGTGCTCTACAATAATAATTGCTCTGCCGACGAGAATACTGCAGTCACATCAAAATCGTATTCAAAAGGTCCTGGTCGGTGGTAATACCGACATTTTAAGCTATACAAATTGAAAATCGGTTTATTGGTTCGATCTCTAGGTGAGAGCAAAAGTTCGAGCCCATTTGGCTTTTCGTGTCAAGAATATTGTAGTTATATTAAAATAGCCTGCGAAAGGCCCTAAGTCTTTGTCCATACCTACGTTTTAAGCTATAGAACTTGAAAAACTGTTCAGTGGTTTGCTCTCCAGGCGAGGGAAAAGAGTCCAGACAACAAGAAGAAGAATTCAACAACAACAACAACAACAACAACAACAACAACAACAACAACAACAACAACAACAACAAGAAATGGCCATGCTATGGACGCCGTACGTTTCGATTGTTGTCATTAAAATTTGTAATGCGATGAAACAGTTACGACACGACCCCAAATACCGAATTTCGTTGGCCTATGTCAATTCTGGGCGAAACTATTGGGAGTGCAAAGTTTGACGTTTAACATGGAAGTTCATGCTGAGGCTTACATAAGGACCTTGAGGTATCTCAAAAAATCGTCTCAGAATGATGAATTTTTTTCTGTGATACTGATCCTAAAAGGCAGCTTTTCCACACTCAAGTTTTATTTTCATTGCAACCTCTGTAAAATCAACTCTGCAAATAAATAAATGAAAAATAAAATTAAAAATAAACTCAAATGCGGTGCAAAGAACAAAGTTATGTAAAGCATTACACTTTTGTTTGTGGCTGACGAAACCGGAAGTTGCAAGCGAAATTCGTCTACCATAACAAGAAGGATACCAACAATGTTTTCCTTATTCACCACTTTTCAATAAACGAGAAGTACGAATAGTTGACAAATCAATTATTTCACCGTTCCATTGCAGAAATTTCCTGCTTCATGCCAGTGAACAGTTTCACAGCTGCGAATAATTCAGAATCATAAATTCTGAAAACCTACCAATTTAAGTTTTGATTTTCCTCTTTACCAGTAGGAAAGGAAAAACTCCAGGGCTTATGAGGATGCCACGGCATAAAATCCTATTAAAGTTCCTAGAAACTGTCTTCGGTTTCAAACATTCCACCTCCCTACAACATTCCACCACCCCATCAGTTGTAAAATTGATGATATTACTCATTTTAATGAGTTAATTGTTTCATGATGAGACAATGTCAGTACGTACCATATGGCTGAGTGCCAAGACTTCAGGCTTTGCATACAAAGCTCACAGTTTCCATTAAATGAAGAAACCCAAATTGCTGTAAATTATTTAAAGGAAAGAGAAAAACAAACCAAACACCGAAAATCATACACTAGAAATAATGTAGTACAGTAAGCCACCTTTATGCACATACTTTTCGACGGAGTGGCATTACCCGGATTCGAACTGGCTACCCAATTCGTCCCCAGATCACTGGCATAGCGCCTTTTTCGCCATGGCAACTCCTCCACTGGCATATAGATGACTCACTGAAGACGTCATAAAGTCACAGGAGTGACTAGGGCTCCATTAGACCGAGAATGTTTGCGGTCGTAGCAATGGAAAAGGAACACAATTAAATACAAGGGCTCAACGAAGGATGAAATAAATAAACATAAATCGTTTTAAATTATATAAACGATAGAGGAAAACAAGCCAAACAGCGCAAATCATACGCACTACGTTTCGTCGGATTGGCATGATCCGGATTCGAACTGGCAACCCAATTCGTCCTAGATCACTGGCGTAGCACCTTTATCGCCATGGCCACTCCTCCCTGGCATAAAAATTACTCAATGAACCCGTTGTAAAGTTACAGCAGTGACTAGGGCTCCATTCGACCGAGAATGCTTGCGGTCAACAAAATGGAAAAGGAATTCACGGGTTCAGTAAGTCACCTTGATGCCAGTGGTGGAATGGTCATGGCCTTAAAGGCACTATTCCAGTGATCTGGGAACGAATTGGGTTGCCTTCGTTACTTAGCAAACAATACTCCATGGTTGTTTGCTGTGACGTGCATATCACGTGACTGGGCTAGTCCAATCAGACGGCCAAACAGCCGTTGTTCTCGTTCGTCATTGGCTAACTCATGGTGACGTCACGGCAAACAGCCATTGTGCAAGGTTTTGTGGTGATTATGTGTAATTTGACTTTATTGCTAATCTGCTGTTGTTTACGAAACTGTTGTTTACTGTTTTGTTACTCGCCCGCTCGCCCGTCCGGAAAACCTGCAGTACAGTTATCGCGTGGCGCCTTCAAGCTGCCTTGCTGCTCCTTGCAGTAGGCATGCCTGCAGTACAAGTACCACACAGCCCCCTCCGCACGACCCATCAGCCGTATTCTGCTCGACGATCGACGTCACTAAGAGAAATAAATATATAGATAAACGGTTATGAGAATTTTTGTTCATTTCCACAACGGTACACATCTGCAGGTAAGTGGTTCGGGAAATATTAATGCGTCAACCAAACAACACATCGGAAATATCACGGGAATGTCACGATCGTGATATGAGTCAGCCACTTCCTTCGCTGCTTTAAACGTTTGCGCAAGTAGATGTACTGTCAGTGTAAGCTTGCAATAAAATCATCCAAACGGATGATCCATACCATTACGATAGGGCTTACCAAGAATTCTGCAATGTCGAGTCGTGTAAACCTGCCAATTAATGACAATTTCTGCGGAGGACAAAAATTCTGCGGATTCACTATACTGAGTTGCTGACCGTATCAGTGGCACCTCAAATTTACGCAGAAAAAAAATACACAAACGTTAGCGAGGATGTAGAAAATATAGACATACAGAAATAAGCACATTATGAGATTCTCCATTTCTCTGCCTTGTATCGTGCGTTAATAAAACAAGCGGCTACAGCGACTGCCTAGTCGCATCCGGTCTTCTGTTCAGTTCTGCCACTACCAATAGTGACGCACACTTCTCTATCACGCATTGCAATAGCTATCTCTATTATATAATCTAAAAGCCGTAATCATCAGAATTGCCCGTTAAAAAAGTGTTAGCTTTTAAGCTTATTTTACATTTTAGGCGTAAATGTCAACGTTTAGGCCTAATTTACATCTTTCATTTCGTTTAAGGACGGGAAAGCCAAAGCCTCACATGAAGTCCAATACAAGTGACATATAAGTCCAAAAGGCAACGTGAATAGGTTTGCATCTGTATTTAGTTTCATTTCGTAAGTAACAACTGACGGAGATTTGGATTGTATACAGTAAGCCTATTCATTTTTGCAACACGGTATGCCTCGATCTGGGCACACAGTTACAGTGTTACAACGTAATGCGCAACGTAGCCTATGTAGATCAGTGGTAGTACGGAAGGGACAGGAGAGACGTTGTTGAGAAAGCCAGCAGCGACTCGTAGCATCTTGAAGTTGCCATGGTGACGTGATTTTAGGCTTAATTTTCATTTTTTAGGCCTAATTTTTTTAACGGCAGTTTTGACGGCCTTAGCTGGCCCGCAGTGTAGTGGCCAGCTAAGGTCGTCAGACGCTTGAGCTCCTCACAGTCAATACAGCTATCTCAATCGGCTGCGAGTCGAAATCGAAAAGTGACATCTGTCGGCATTAATTTCTGAGCGTTCCAGCAAAACAATGGCGATATCCGTGTCGTGTTTTGGTGATGCAGTAATTAAATTGTTATATCGGACGTAAGTAACGCATTCTTACCACAATTCTTGTGTTTAGTTATTGTGTAAGTGATCCAAAAGTCAAACATGCATGTCAAAATGGATGTAATTGCCCTTTAAAAAAACGTCACAGTCAAATCGCCACGCTTAAAATCGAATTGCCCTGCCTGCAGCTCGGAGAAAAGTGGGAATGTCACAATATATCATAAAGGATACTGCATTTTCATCAATGACTGACATTCATTTTACAGCACATTGCAACGTTTTCGGTTCAGGTGGAAAACAGCACCGCCATGGATATTTCTTTTAAAATTTTGAGGATTACCGTCTGAGGTACGTACAGTACCTCGTCAAAGGGTCAAAGGGTTTCAGCGAGCGTTAACCGCACCCGGTCGTCTGCCCGACGAAGCCCTAAAGGCCCTATATTTGCAACACCCGGAATGGATTCTCAGGAGGTCACCCACCCAAGTACCAATCGTGGCCAATGCTGCTTAACTTCGGGGGCATATGCTGCTTACAGTACCTCGTAAGTAGCTTGCAACAAGGCTTCGTTAACTAGCATTGACCCCCAGCTTCGAATCCACGATACGCAAAGAGCAAAATTGTCACTGTGGACTCTGCCAAGGTGACATCATTAAAGAATGGGGCTTGTGCAACATAAGCAGAGTACTACAATTGTAAATTAGTAGAAATTTATATAACTTTATTAAAAAAAATATTTTTCATGTGGCATTTAATTGTCGGTTGAAAGTCATTTTTTCGGTTTCATTTTGACGAGCGGCATACTGTCGTGTTACCCTGCTGGATACGCTTCAGTGACATACGTGCAGTGTTGTCTATGACGGCCAGTTTTAGTATTCTGTACAGCCGTAGGCCTACTGGCTGTGAAGACTATTGCAACGACCTTGTCCGTCCGTCCGTCGCTTTTTTCAAATTCGCAACGGTACCAGATAGAGACGACCACGGTTTACAACGTTAGATTCAGGGTCAAAAGTTAGTTAAATAACATGGCAAATTAAACACTTCTTCGACGTAACTAAATTAAATAATAACATTGATCGTCGAATTGAAATCCTAAGGATAGTAGGCAACCGTAAAAACAAATGAATTTTAGCTTCGTTTAAAATAGTCTTGTCGCATTGTTGCATGAATGAATAGGCTTACCATCGAATCAAATTCTCCATTAGGCCCATCTGCTACTTACGAAATTAAAACTGCAGTTAAAAAATTAGACCTAAAATCACGTTCCCGCGGCAACGTCAAGTTGCTACGAGTCGCTGCTGGCTTCATCAACAGTGTCTCTCCCATTACTTCCCTACTACCAATGATCTATATAGGCTACGTTTCACGTTACGTTGTTACACTGTAACTGTGTGCCCGTAGGCGCACCAAGTTGCAAAAATGAATAGGCTCACTAGACAATTCAAATTTCCGTTGGCCGCTACTTACGAAATTAAAGCTGCAGGTAAAAATTAGGCCTAAAAGCTGACAGTTATGCCTAAAATGTAAAATCAGCTTAAAAGCTAACATATTTTTAACCGGCAATCCTGACGATTATTGCTTTTAGATTATACAATAGACATAATGCGTGATAGAGATGTGCGCCTCACAATTGGTAGTGACGGAACTGTGAGAAGACTAGTTGCGACTAGGTAGTAACAGTAGCCGCTTGTTTAATTATTTGACAACCATCATAGAGAATACTCTATAAACCGTGTGACCAATTAAAAAAGGACAAATCCCAGAGACAACCCAGTTATGACAAATACGTCACTCATCCCCCGTTAGCAACAGCGCTCTGAAAGCCTGTTGTTGACATTTTTATCCACCAATTGAAATTTAGGTTCATGGAAGAATCTTCTTTCCTGCAGCTGTTAAATTTGCTGCTTAGTATAGAAATCGCAGGAAACCATGTGTCACAAGTTGGATAGAGAGTGACTGTGGCCTTGTTCAGGCTATATTTAAGGAGTCTTCAAAACTGCTCGATCGCTTTCACTTGCTGCACGGGAACGTCAACTTCACTGGTAAGATGTAGGTCGTTGTTAACTTACCAACATTTATTAAGTAAAACGCAATTTTGGAACATCACAGGTCACAGGCCGATGGATACAGCAAAGATGAACGTAAAACAGGGGTACAAACAAAAATCATTCGGCCCTGATAGCCTCTGCCAGGGTCGTCACGTTGCTAGCTATTGCCAGAAACACTTTAGATTATCGAGGTCAATAAGAAGGTTGTAGTCTCGGTAAGCACTGATCTCTGTCTAAAAAAAAAACCAAACAGCCAAGTGTTGTTGCCATTACATTCTTCCTAATGCGCCATTCATTTCCCTTGCCCCCATTGGAACGTCATTGTGAACGCTTTGTCGCATTGAACGCATCGTCATTGTGAACAATGTGAACGCATCGGCTTTCCGAAATACGTAATTTCCAGGGGCAAAAAGTATTTTAAGAAATCAACCATTGAAAGGTAAAAATTGGTCAAAAAGTAAATGGTGAAAAGGGTAAATGTTAAAAAAAGATACTTGGAAAAAAAATCATCCCCATTTCAAAGCAATGACATGTTCGAATTTAATTTCTTAGTTTAGGGATTTTTTTGTCCTCAATCTCCTACCTTAGAAAATCTTGCTCTTAATTTCGATGCTTTATAGGGCCGCTTTTATCCTTACATCTGGGTATGGTACCTATGGATTTTTTTTGGGGGGGGAAGGGAGTCGTACGAACCCCCACCCTGCATACGGGCGGGATCTTTTCATCTGATTCTGCGTTATTTGACCACCTGGTATGTCAATGGAACAATGACCGTGAATCCAAACTTGCTTGTTTTTCAACAAGCTTCCTGTCGTATCGAAAATGTCACCGTATGCCTCATGGCGCTGACGCGGTGTGGAACTTCGATTGACTGATTTATGCTTCACGGCACGTGTCATACCATTCAGATGGTTTTGTTGGAATTCCACAGGTGCAGGAAACTGTTGCACACATCAACTTATTGTCCTTGAATTAGTACGAAGTATGATGGTGGTGGTTCCGTTTTATTGTTCAATTTGAAAGCATTATAAATGCGTTGAGTCCCTAAGTGCCGTCAGTCAACAAGGAATTCATGTTAGAGGTAGGACTTCTATAAGGTAGGTGACAAACAATTTCTTCTTGTAGCCGGTCTACGGACTACACTGTAGAAGTTGGACGAATATTAAGAGCATTTTCGAACAGGATATATCCCGTTCGAATATTCGCCCAAAGAAATTAAATTTCTATGTATTTTATGAATGTTTTTGTTTGTTTCGTGTTAAGTGTTTTTTCCGTGGACTTTTGGCATCCCATTCAGTAAGTACCCCTTACGCTTTCATCCCTTTCCCTCCCAACTAGGCTAGAGTGGGAATGGTCCATGGGTTTTGGATTTCACACTTGCAAAGGAAGAGAGCTAGGAGAGGAAAATGAAGGAGGTTGAAATCTAACATGATACAACATTCCCCCCCCCCCCTTTTTGTTGTTATGTATTCCTTACGTTGCCTACTCAACTAAATTAGAGTTTACTTTGGTATTAAAAAAAAAACCGGTTTTTTGCGGGGGGGAGTGGGTTATGGTGGGGAGGAGGCTAAACATAGAAAAAAAACTGGTTTATTAACGAATAAGCGAATGTCTTTTTTGCGAATGATCGAATACTATTTTTCCCTATTCATCCGACCCCTACTATACCTTCCCACCCCACTTTTAGTTCCTCTAGCTGTTTCGTTAGCTGCCTGCCCGTAGGCAGAGTGTGAGTTCGCACGCAACCCCCCCGCCCCCCCCCCCCCCAGAAAAAAAAATCTTCATGTCCCATACCAGGATTTAAAGATAAAATTGCCCTAACGTCTCGAAATTAAGAGCAAAAGTGTTCCTAAGGTATGGAATTTGAAGACAAAAATATCCCAAGGTCTCTGTATCAAGGAAAAAGAAATTACATTCAAATATGTTATTGCATTGAAATGGGGATGATTTTCTCCAATAAAACCTTTCTTTTACCATTTACCGTTTTCATCTTTTCACCTTATTCACCATTTTTTACCTTTAGATGGGTGATTTCTTTAAATATTTCTGCCTTTTTCAGAAAATACCGTATCACTCGGTAGAATTGTCAGAAGTCAATGAAGGTCCAAATTAATGACTGCAAAATCTTTACCTTGAATAGCTGAGTGTGGGCCTGTAACTTCATCCTTTAGTTGAAGCCTATCTTATAACTTTTTACAGATGATATCATGCGTACGTAAATAAATAGTTCCGTAGAATGAAACTTGAAATACCACGCATGTATTTCAAGTAAAAATTTTTTTTAGCGAACTTCAAAAATTCAATTGCCTTTGTAGGAGCAATTCACGCAAATTCATTGGCAACTTGAAAATAATTACGTATTTTTTCGACTTCTGCAAGTTCTCCAAACAGTAATTTCCTGTTTAAGAAAGCACATTTTATCTGAGATCTCTGTATGTTACACGCTTAGGTTCGGATGATGAGAACACAACAAACTCATCAATGAAAGACGGCGAGCAAGTTCATTCATTGCACGGTAGCAAACAAAAAGGGCGAGCGGTCGTCAATGGCGAAATGTGTGAAGGGGCGGGGAGGTGCAGGTGGTTTAGGGAGGATGGGAGCGGTCCGGCTCATTTCAATTCACGCTGCCCGGTAAACTATTTCACTCGATCTTGTGAAAACCAGCTAGACCGGCTAGAGTACAGCCAGTGATTTAAAAAAAATACAAAAAATTAATTAATTAATTATTAAACGATGATGTAATTGTAATAATGCATGACTAAAAATTATGATAGGAAGCATATTAGGATTTTTTTTTTAATTCATCACCTACACCAAGATATTCCTATAGTCAATAGTCAGCTGTTGTGTCAAGCAACCACTGCGATTCTGGGAACGGGCCTATGTCTATGCTATTTGCACAGCCAACGTGTCATTTTATTGCACACAGACATCAAGCCTGTAGCGGAATATACCCAACTGTTATCGAAATACTGCAACCGGCAGTTTACATGATGCTATACGAAGCCCACACTTCGCACTGCAACTTGTCATTACGTAAACTCCAATGCCAGGCTTTACGTCACGCGACCAGCGATTCGATTCCAACTGGTGGGGCGTGGAGCCGACGCGCTGCCTTGCTGCTGGCGCTTGGCCAATTCACGTATGTACGATAATTGGACGGGCGCATTGCAGCTTACGGAATGACAAGGTGTAGTGCGAAATGCGTCGTGCTGAATCTTCCCATTGTAAACAGCCGGTGACAGGTCGACTTGTTTGGTGGGTTAGGAGTTTTATTTTGCCCGTCACGCCTTGGTTAGGTGTTGCATGTTTGTTCTTGTATTTTTTATCCACCTAAAACGAAAATGGGAATAAGAGAAGCCGCCAAGATTCCAAAAAAGGTCTGCCAAACTAGTGATATCATTCATCCAGGGAAAGGCCGCCAAGGTTAATCTTATTAGCCAACTTAATCGCACCGAATAATACTTTGAACGTTATTGATGGAAACTCGAAGATTGCTAGCAGTCTTCTAGTTTTCATTTAACTTACTTTCGAACTATTAGTCGGTGCGATTAAATTGGCTAATATGATTAATCTTGGCGGCCTTTACCTGGTTGAATGATATCACTTCTTTCAAAGGACGACCCTTTCCGGAAATTTGACGGCTTCTCTTATTCGAGTTTTGGTTTTGGGTGGTTAAAAAACACAAACAAAAACATGCAACGACCATCCAGACAAAACCGGTAGGATGGAAAAAAAAAGAATAACTACAATTTTGAATCAAAAATTAAAAAAAAATAAATAATAATTAAATAGAGGTGATAGTGACCGTGGCACGCACAATGCACACCGGGTTGTGCTAATTGGCTGTACACACCGAGGTTCCTTTCACTTTCACTTTATTTTAAATTTTTTTATTCAAAATTGTTTTTTTTTTTTCCTTTTTATCGTCCATCCGGCCGGTTTTGTCTGGTACCTGGAATGGTTGTTCATGTTTGTTCTTGTAGTTTTTATGCCTTAATTTTTAAGGGACGCTCTTGATAACGGGCCAGAACTGTCACGAGACGTCGAGAATTTATTAAGATGTTTGCGCACCTTCTTTCTTGGCTATACGCGACTCGACATCACGTTAGCATTAATTAGCAAAGTGTTTTCTTTTTCTTTTTCTTGGTTAATAATATTGTTGTTTGTTGTTTGTTCACACCTGTGTCGTTAAGTTTTTCTGTCTATGTACTTAAATTGAAGAAGGCTGCCAATGTTACTGAATTTACTCTCGCTGAAATAATATAAAGTTAGTTTTTGTCAGTTTTGTACCAACTGGGATATAATCTTAACCCCTGTATTTTTTTCGATGACTTACGTATATGGTCATGTATTTAGTAATGAAAATTTGTGATAAACTGTGTAAATGTTTTAAACCACATGTACAAGCGAGACAGCATTTCTACATTAGTAAGTTTAGATAAAAAAAAATTACCCCAAGCCTGATCCATCACTTCCTTCTTCTTACTAAAACGCCACGTCACTTTCTTTTTCTTCCCAGACGACACATCAATTTTTTCTTCTTCCTAAAACGACAATCACTTCCTTCTTTTTTTTTTGAATTAATTTATTTTGAGCCTTAAGTCAGCCGAAGCAATTTAATGCTTGTATGGCTGAACCGGCTCAATTTTGAACATTACCAGACTTTTGGAGAAGAACAAATATCTGGTAAAGGGAAGTGCCAACCCGGGGATTTGATCCAGGAAACCTCCGATCATCGTAGGGGCCGAAAGATTGTCCAGAATTTGCCAGAATAGTTCGCACTACCGCTGAAGGAACATGGTAGCCTCTCACGCTACCCTGGCCGGCAGTCCTGGCGGGGACTTTGCCAAGATCCCCTTTCCAGGGGTTCGACCAGATCCGTAAACCTCAGCAACTAGGCTGAGCTCTCTCACATCTCAGCCACGACTTTCTACTTTCTACTTTCGAGCTTTCTACTTTCCAAATGACATGTCACTTCCTTCTTCTTCCCAAACCGGTACGTCATTTCCTTCTTCTTGCCAAAACGGCATGTCACTTTCTTCTTCTTCCCAAATGACGCGTCACTCCTTCTTGTTCCCAAACGGCACGTCACTCCCTTCTTCTTCCCAAACGACACGTCAGTTCCTACTACTTCCCCAAACGACACGCCACTTTCTCGTTTTTTCCAAAACGGCATATCACTCCCTTCTACTTTCCAAAACAATACGTCACTTCCTTCTTCTTCCCAAACGACACGTCACTTCCTTCTTCTTCCCAAACCATATATCACTCCCTTCTTCTTCCCAGACGCAACGTCACTTCCTTCTTCTTCCCAAACAACAGGTCACTTCCTTCTTCTTTCCCATGCACCTCACGTTTGGCAGATGGCTTCCAAGCTACAGTTGAACACTGTATTTAAGGATATGAGTCACGTTTTTCCCAATCCACCTGTAATAACTTAAGCAAATTACAAATACACGCTTGGAAATAATGAAGTATTGGAATTTTGTGAGCAGCTGATGACCACTATACTAACTGAGGAAATTTGTAACGTTGTGGCAAGTCTGGACATAGAGACTTGTAAGGTCGTTTTAAGTGACATTACTTTAGTCTCAGGTGAAGGCATCACCGATGTTTTTAATGCACGTTCATTGCTGTCGAAATATTGGATATGCGTCATCATTAGTGTTGTGGCTTCGACCTACTTCCTATAATGGCTGCCTGATCAACTCCATTAAATCGTTTTACGTTCATTAATTTCAGATCCAAGCAAGCTAAGTATCTTCGATTTGTCATGCATATCTGCGCGACGTTACTTCTGCTTCTTGGGACAGTTGGTTTGGCCCAGTCGAGCTTTCCAGGAGGCCTTCCATATTGCGGCAGTGAAACAAGTAAGGCCATTGTTTTATAGTGTCCGCATCCTATCTTGAGTTCACCCCAGAACGAACACAGATAATCAATTGTATGTTTTTGGTAGCAGAGTGCCTTATTGATATCCAAGACCGTTACAGAAACAATGCCGGCCGTCGATTAAAGCCGTCCCCTCCAGGAAAACGTAGCCGCTCATAAAATATGCCACGCACACAATATGCTTGTGTTTGATAATCCTGTGACACTTTTCGGTTCACCCCGCACTTCAAATTCTGGCACCTGGAGATAATTACACCAGTAGGTTCCCTCACTAACTTACCCAATCGAGAAAAACTAAATCACGTAAGGATACACACAGAAAATGTGACGTATTTTACCCACCTTACGTCACTCCCAAACTCCCTACAACGGCAGGCAGACAATGTTAGCCCAGGCGTTACACTCAGTGGGTTGAGCTCACAGGCGGAATAAACTGTAGTACCGAGCGAACACCAGGAGTTTCATTCTTCTTATACTCCGGCAGTGAGTTTCGGGTAGTTCTGTCTGGAAGGCTTTAGGTGTTCATTATTCCTGCGCGAAGCGTGACGTCCCCACAAGATCTGCCAGATGTTCGGTTCACTCTGTTAGGGCTCGTTTACGCAACGACAGTTTTCTCGCTCACTAGCTTTTACTTGATCAATACTAAATCTGATGGCTGTTTCTCGCCTTTACCGGAGTATGCGGCTTTCGAGTTGTCTATGCGTATTAGTAACCATGGCAACGACCCAGACGCAAATCTTCTCCTCGTGCCTCGTGACAAGGTGTACGATGCTTGCAATATTTGAGCGTCGATTTATGACAACAAGAAAACAATTTTTACTGCAGTACAGGACAACGGAGTGTTTTTTGTATGCCGGCATTCGATGGTTTGTCTTCGATTCGATAGCCACGAAATGGACGCCATGTTGGATTTTGAATTCTCGCTGCGAGAAGCTATTAATTCTACTGACGTTCGATCATTGCTAGATGCTGTACTTTGAGGGAGAATAGCGAATTTTGGAAATCGCGTGAAATGACAACAATCGTGTAGTAATGTTTAAAATTATTATAGCACTTTGTTCCTTATCCGTGTTCTTATTTATAATACATACAATTTGTTATCTATTACCACATTCGTTTAGTAGCAACTGGAAACTAATCATCAAAAAATAACGGTTGACTAGCAAATAGCATTCGGCGAGCGACAATGAC
>JAHWFP010261540.1:0-17275 GCA_023313725.1 Lithobius niger
ATGTGGTTGTAAGGTTGACCAACACTACATGTCAACCAATATTCAGCTTAGCGGAAATTACTTCTGCTGAAAATGCCTCTTTGACTGTAACCTACTATTTACCGTCAGACTCAGGTAATTGCTGGCTGACCACGGTGGTTTGCAGCGATTCATTTGATAATGACATATTTGTTAACTGCCACCATAGGCTCCCGCAGACGCTCGGGTGGGGGGGGAGGGGGGGAAGGGAACCTTAAAAAAAAAAAGGCCACAGACCACTATTTTATTTATTTTGTCGTAGTTACAGGAAAGACACAAACGATGTCCCAATCTAGTAAAATTCTTGCCCACATGTTGTAAACTGAAGAGAAACTAGAAAACGGAAACAATCATTGAAATAGACAGTTAACGACTTGCCATGTCGCATTCGTCACAAGAACGACAGCTTCTAGTTAAACACGGTGGCACCCTCAAAGAAGAGCCGTGTTTTGACGCAGGCCGGTGACTGTCTATCATGTTTGAATTACCGGTAGGCAATGAACCAATTCAGAAACGAAAACCAGAAAGAATAAATGCTAACCAGCACACCTTTGAGAAACAAATTTGTTTTCGTGGCCTACATTACCTGCGTTTTGCAGTACCACCAAAACATACCGTCCATCCTTATTGAGTATACTCCACACGTCAGACACACCTCCGTTTTTGCTGCACTAAACTTGGAAGAGTTTTACTACCTTCTCCGTTTTTCCCCCCAATTCACGGAGGTCTAAACTAGGGATGTGCCGATGTAGCTTTTTTGCCGATGTACCGATACCGATTACTGTCATAACGGAATGCCGATAACTGCCGATATAACACTAAATAATGATTATTTTGCAAAAAAATGAAAGTGTGATACAGTTTCTGCTGCCGATGTACTACAAGAAAAAAACTTAAACATAGCCTCATAAAAATATTATTAAAGAAAATCAAAAATTTGTAATACAAAGCTCTTTTTCCCAGACCTTACCCCACCAAAAAAGTGCACGTAGCCAAACATTTTCTGCACAATTGTAAAGTTGTAAAAATCTAAACATGTGAAAATATTAGTATTAATTAATGAACAGACCAATGCTTTACGATACATTAGTCCTAAAATGCCAGTAAGCAGCAGTGTTTCATATCTATTTGCAAGCTACGTTTCTTTACAACTGCAAGTTAAATGGTTTTTAATGCATAACTTCAGAACGGGTGGAGCTAACGACTTGTGGTTTACACCATTGGAAAGCTGGCGAAAAAAGGGTTAAAACGGTGTACTTGAACGTCAAAATCGGTCAATATTTAGCGAAGTTATCGTCGTTTCCGTACACATTGAAAAAAAGTGCAGCGTATATTTCATCCAACACGGTGTATCGGCACATCGGAGGTGGACATCGGATATCGGAATTGCCTCCGATAATTGGCAATACCGATATGAATCCGATAATCGGCCCATCCCTAGTCTAAACACCACTTTCACAACACTTTTGGTCCGTCATGGTCGTTAAAAGAGACGTGCCGTAATTATTATGTGATAAATATGTTAATTTACGTAACCTGAACCCATTATACACTTGGTAATTTTGAACCGTGTAAAGGTATGGCTTATTTTCTAGGTTATGTTGTCGGTAAAAGAATGGAGGATCTAGGGCTTAAATACCAAAAAGTCTTTTTGTAAACCTTTCTCAGGGTAGCCTTTTATTTTGCAACTTATAGCTTAGGCCTAACGTAGCTGTTATCAACAAATGATACTGCACAACGTATTTCGCAAGTTATTAATTATTAGGCGCAACTAAGTGATTGGGTTAGGCTAATCCTTTTTTGGCCGCATTATTTTTCAAACTTTATAAAGGTAATTCTTAGTTAGCCAACTTGAATTTTAAAATTTTGTGGGAGCACAATCCTTCTCCCGTTTCAACCTACAGGTTATTTCTAAATTTTGATTCGGGTGCAAATTGTATCTCAAAATCTGTTACTGGGGTGCAAAAAAAAGTCTTTGGAGTGCAAAACCAAAATGTAAACCAACACTGTTTACACTGTTTACCAACCCTATTTCAAACCCATTGAAAATGTTGACTTCAGCATCTCAATAATATTTACTGTTTTCCTGCACTTTGCGTAAAACTGACTTAACTTCACTATTCAACTGAAAAACCTATAGGCCTACCCATAATTTAACCAAATTAGTAAAAAATGGAGTTTATCTTCTTTGGAAAGAATAGCCTAGTGTCACTGGAAATCTAATTTCAAGCTGTTTAAAATGTCACAAACCACAAGTCTGTATCTTGTGTGGTTCAAAAGTTATGAAAAATTCAACTTCGACATGCAATTTTCACTCAAAGAGCTGCACCAGGAGGCAAAGTGCGATTTTGGAGTGTAATTTGCCCTGTGCATACGAATATTTCGACCCCCTGAACCCAACCCTTCCGAATGTCAATCTAGTAGCAGTCGCCACTTGGCCAGTAGACCTTACAAAGCACTCGCCATTTCACAATTTCTACTCGCCACATACCAAATACGTCTTGTATGATGAAAGATTTCTCTAATTTATGCATTAACAAAATTGTGCAATTTTCTTAACCTCCAGCATTAATGCAGCAACTCCAGTTATATAGCCCTTATAAATCTGAGCATAACGCCGCAAACCGTTCGTCACTAACTTATAGGCCTACGGTTCCAGAGATTCCCCTTTTTTAGTGGCATGCTCTGCAGCTAGTAAAGCTAATACCAAGTCGCCAACTGTTGATTTCCGCTCGCCAAATGGCGAGTGGCGACCGACATTGGGAAGGGTGGCCTGAACCTAGCTTTTATTATTTTACGATAGCCTACATTACTGTATATTTTGTGCCAGTTAAAAGCAAGAGCACCTTTTAACGAATGAGGTTTATTTTTTAGGCGCATCAGGGCTCGAAATGAGCGGTATCGCATCGCAATTTGCACCACAAATTTAAACTTTACCGACGCAAAATTAAATAATGTATCGCAGTTTAGCGATGCAACTGTGTTAAAAGAGACAACGTAACAGCGTAGTCATGATCGTGTTGGCTGACACGGAGATGCTAATCCCTCCTACTTTATAGGCAAGCCAAGCGTCGCACGTGGATTCTAGGAAGTTATTGGTCCTACCATCAACTTCGGCATTTAGTTGGTAGTGTTTTCGTTTCAGACACACACTGGTCTTCGGATGCCATTGTCTTGACCAGGCATTCGTGCGTGTAGCAATGTAAAAGTGAAACAAAAATGGCTATTGTTTCAAATAAAGTAAACTTTTTGTATTGTTTTTACTAAATAAATTATTCTTTAAAAGTTGCTAATCATTTTTTCGTGGCTGCTACGCAAATTTGTATTTTGCATCGCATTTCTGCTATGCAATTTTTCTAAGACAATTCGTGCCCTGCGCATTAATTGCCAGACTTTACCCCACTTTGTACTTCCCTGCACAGCGTGATAGCCTCCGGTGAACCCGCTCACAACATGTGTGACGTCAACACCAACCTCGAAGTATAAACTTCGGCCCTTCAGCAAGGTCACACAGTGCTCCCAAAAGTGAAAAACTTTATTCAGCACGTAATTCTTACTTCAGAAAAAAAGTATCGGGGAGGAGCCCACAATCGTTTCCTGTTCCATTTTTCCTTTGAAATTCGGGTAGTGTAGGTTTCTGTCCCCAGTAAAAGCCATTTTTTCGAATAAAGGATGTGGCCTCGGGTTGTGGGGAGCAAACTCCATAACTGGTGTATGCTAAACTATTTCCGTAACGAAAACCCTTCTTGTAGACCATGCCAAAGAACAGTTGGTGGTGGGTGTAGTCTGTACAAAGCAACATAGTGCCCATGGAGAAACCAAAGGTATGCACGTAATCACTCTGACACAGGGCATTTCACATATTAACTAGTGCTCCAAGTAAAGCACCTGCCTTTACGATTTGAGCACCAGTCAACGTCTTGGAGCAGTGGAGCACCACCGTTGCGGCTTCTTTCCTCAAAGTTCAACCTTGTCGTTTGTCTAAAAAAATGAAGACACTAACAAAATGTACACACAGGCTATATGCAATTCGTTGTCACCGGTTGTTTTCAGAAATTCCAAATGTCGCCAACACAACACAGTTGAAATATTAGAATTGGAAGCAATGTGATGGCGATGACTCGTGTGTCAAAATCACACGATCATTCACACGAGATCGTTGTCTTGCCGGATGTACTCAGTCCAGTCAAAGCCTTCTAAAGTAAAGGTCATATAAGAAGCGCCAAACACACGTGTAGGGTGCCTTGGTCGGTGGCGCCGTCTTGACACCAAGCAATTAATTCGCGATCTGACGAGCATTTGGAGGCGTCGTCATCAACAGATGGCACGGTGGAGCAAACCTGATCCATCGCTAGTTCTGCACATTTTAGCGGTGTATTGTGAATGTAAGTGATAGGCTACCTGTGTTATGTCTTTTTTTTGGGGGGGGGGAGTCCCCGAGTTGCACAGAAACCAAAATGTCACCTAACGGCTTGTCACCAAAATTTGGCCGAGATTAGGCTAGCCAGATATTTTTTCCGGCCCAGATTCGGCTGTCTGATTATTTGGCAGATATTCGGCTAAGCTTAGGCTCAAAACAGCTTTTATATTGCTGCTCGTATGGCTGGTGATAGAACTACAGTGGTATAGCCTAATTGCTGTAGCATCCTAGCCCGATTATAGTACGGTCTCTAGTTATGAAAATACTGTTGCCTGGTTTTGCGCTACCGTTTGGGTTCTACTTTTAACAGTACAAACAAATTTATTACTCTTCTCAAACTGGCAAAACTAGTTTATGCTAACATTCTTCTTAATTGTTCGTTTTGTCGGCCCTCTCGCCATCATTATTGTTAGAACAATAACAAGCTATCATAAGACCTTACGTTATAGGTAAAGAATAGCTTTGCCGTATTCTGAATTAAACTAAACTATTCTATGGCACCACAACTTCGTTGAAGTTCGCACTTTGGAACATGACGAAATTCCGAAAAAGCCAATTCACAAATAAATCTGGTACATTTCCACAAACTAGACACTTACTCCTATGTCCAACTTACCACAACTGACTCCATAAAACTCGGTGTGTTGTGTCGACATTTGGATTATGGAAATCAATAAAGAGAGATGGACAACGAAGTCAGATGTTGATGCGTTACTACGATAAAAGATCCATTATATTGCCCAGCATTGCTTGCCATACACGGTTGCAACTGTGAGCTAACCATTCAAAATAACTTCTGTTTCTGTTTGAAACGTAGTTGGCTTTACAATTAACAAGTAGGGGTCGGACGAATAGGGTAAAAACATATTCGGATACTCGCCCTAAAAATATTCGAATATTCGTTCAAAATGTTTTCCATGTTTTCCATTCCCTCCCCCAAAACAAAATCCATTTTTCGGAAAATGCTCAAGTTTTATTTTTTATTAAGACTATAGGCAACGCGAGGGATAGCCTACGTAATATATATAACCACAAGTTTAATTAAATCTACTAGACATGTCAACTTGAAAGGCATATAACACTACACCCCCCCCCCCTCCAAAAAAATGAAGCATTGCTAATGGCAGTCCCGAAAGCAGAAAGGGGTGCGACGCACATAATCTGGCACAGTCGCAGACAAAACATGATGTTTTGACCAAATTTCTGCCGTTTCGCCAATTTTTGACCGACTCCAATACACCATTTTAATCATCTCGACGAGGCCTGTCCGTTGAAGGAAGAGCCAGATCAATAGAATAAAGCACTGAAAAGTTATTCAGTAAAAACCAATAAAAATGCACGCAGCCATACGAAAACATGGGTCCACTACCGCAGAAGCTCCAAGCAAGATGGCCGGCCTATCTAGATTCCGGCGCGTGAAGTTTAGAACGGTTTAAGATTTTGATTTCGGTTTCTGGTGTTATTTGGTTAGTTTAGGTTAGGTTAGGTTAGGTAAATTTGGAAAAAACTGACCTTATTTTCGAGAAACAGCGACCTTAATTTACCCTTTACACCAACGGAGATAGTACAACCAACGTATACAGATCGATGGTGGACGCGCTTGGAGCCGCTGTGGAAGTGGTTCCCGAAAACATAGATTAGCTGCAGACAACTTTTCCCTGACAATTGGTGTCGCACACAGTACGACGGACGGCAGTACGGAATGAACCTAATTCACCAAGGTGTCTTGCCCTTTCACGTATGCTATTGAAGTTGACGTCATCTATCAGTTCGTTACCGTGGCTCTGGTTGACATCCCCATTCTTTAGTTCTTAATTGTTTTAGGAAGAACTGCTGTGTGCTTCCATAATCTCACCCTCCCCCCTCCCTCCACTTGGAAGTGACGATACAGAACACATGGATTGTTACTTGGATTGGAGAGGGACGTGGAAAGAGAAGGAAGCATAATGGGGACTGCGACACAAAAAGCCCACAGGAAAACTTAAAAACCAAATACGAAAAAAAAACCCATAATTTTTATTTTGCAAATATTTAAATGGAAAAATATCATATTCGAATATGCTCTTAACTGAACGAACGAATATTCGAATATTCGTCCGACCACTATTAACAAGCTCACAAAATTCGAGTCTTTTCGTAAATGATGTCCATGCTTTAAACAACCACTGGTCTTAGTGTGCGATGCGAAGTGAACAATCCAACGTTTCAACATAAAGCAGCTTGTTGGATTTGGCTGAAGCCTTATTTTTTTTTCGGCGGCTGGCTTACGGCTAGTCAAACTTTTTTCCAGCCGGGAATCGCCTTACAAAATAATTCGGCTGCAGCGGCTAACGGCGGCAGCTTGGGGGGTCTACACCAGAGGCAGAAATGGTCCCAAAACATGTGTAAGCCTATGGGGCTCTGCTCTGGGCACCTCCAGGGTTGCTGACAGCACTATACCGAGATAAGCTGGAAAGAGAGGGGGCACAACTTATTTGCTGAAAACCCTGCCTGCCTCAGATATTAAAAGTGGCACTATCGCCAATTGAAAACAGTTCGCAAATACCCTGGTGCCATCTAGCGTCATGGATATTGTTAACCTGTATAGTTTGCTTCCAGGTGCACGAGGACATACCAAATTTTCACCCAATAATTAAGAAGGCTCGCGGCTTATTTGTTTTGTAAAAAGAAATGACATTGTGCATTCCTTCACTTAGATGTTGCCAGATTCTGCCTTCTTTCAGTCGGTGATAGTGCCACTTTAAAGGGCAATTACATCCATTTTGACATGCATGCTTTACTTTTGGGTCATTTACACAATAACTAAACACAAGAATTGCGGTAAGAATACATTACGTACGTCCAATACAACAATTTAATTATTGCATCACCAAAACACGACATGGAGACCGCCATTGTTTTGCTGGAACGCGCAGAAATTAATGCCGACTGATGTCACTCTTCGATTTCGACTCGCAGCCTGTACAGGCTGTGAGAGCTAGAGCGTTTGATGGCCTTAGCTGGCCGACAGTTGTAGGCCATTGGATGCTTGAGCTCTCACAGCCAATACAGCTATCTCAATCGGCTACGAGTTGAAATCGAAGAGTGACATCTGTCGGCATCAATTTCTGCGCGTTCCAGCAAAACAATGGCGGTCTCCGTATCGTGTTTTGGTGATGCAATGATTAAATTGTTGTATGGGACGTACGTAACGTATTCTTACCGCAATTTTTGTGTTCAGTTATTATATAAGTGATCCAAAAGTAAAGCATGCATGTCAAAATGGATGTAATTGCACTTTAAAGTGTAAAACTTCTGTGAATTAACATTTTAAGTGCAAAAATACCCCCCCCCCCCCACTACACCTCCCCATCGGCCCAGGTGTCTGCTTTTTTTTACTATTTGGAGCACCACTTCATATTCCATAAAAAAAATGTCCTTAGTTAAAAAGTAGAAACAGCTTTTTGAATGAATGAACCCTTAATTTGCAGCACGAAATATCGATATGCCATTTACGGTTGACTTTAGTATGAATTAAGAACCCAACCATTAACAACTCATTATACACTAAACCACGTGTCTTACTGAATGCATTCATTAGCTTTCCCCTTGTTTTGGTAATCGGCGATGGCCTGAATCAATTGACTGTTTTCGTCCAACATCTGAAAAAGAAAATCACCGCCAAATTAAAAAAAAAAAAAAAAACTAGGAAAACAACAACCATTTGCTTCGTTGTCAATTTCTTTGTTCACCTTTTGAATCTGAGCCGGATTTGGTGGCGCTCGACCTTTCTGATGTGATACGAAGGCGATTGACATCTTAAAATTTCAAAACACGACGCCACACAACTAGAGCAGAGATAACAAAGCCTGCTTGACGCAAGAAACGAGATGAAGTTAAAAGAGTCTAGATGACGCAAGAGTGAACACTTCTGAACTAACCTACCTCATTAATCGTGGCCTACAGGATTTATAGAGCAGTTTCGGAAGACATTCAGTTAAGAAATTATAAAGTACGTCTGGGGTCCGCAGAGGCGCTGTTATTCTGTGGAGATTTGAGCGACTCTCGCGCGACCATTACCGAGGCAATAAAGGCTGGATGGGAGTAGCCATGGTTTTTTGATCAATGTCTGTGGAGTCGTCACTTGTGTGCTCCACAATGGCAGCCACCAATTTCATGTCTATTTGTTAACCCTACCAAGATAACCCTTTAACCACTAAATAGGCTGTTCCACAATTGTATATTGTCTTAAGTGCATCACATGACTTCCCTGTATTTAAGGAGCAGTAAACAGGAAGTTCGCTGTCTTATCAGCTGTAGCCTACACTCTGGTAGTCCGTGTGTTTATTACCATTGGTGCCCACGCTGGGCTAAGGTGTGTCCCCGCCTAGGAAATCTAAGGTGTTTCCCCGCCTTGGAAATCTTCCTTTATTAGTTTCATTACGCCAAAATAGTTTTCAGATGGCGTTCGCAATCACAAGTGGCAATCGGGTTTGCTACGATAGCATTGTTTTGAGTTACGGATTGTTGCCGATCCTACGTGCTTTGTCCAAAAAATACCGAATAAATGCATTGTTCCGGCCAGCAAACAAATGTGTGATTCATAGAACATGTATAAACAGAATAACGACGACAAAACAAATACAGTACATAAAGTTTAAATTAAATAAAAAAATTAAATCAAGAATAAAAAGAACATTTTGCCGGCCCCTAGCCAGGCCGGCTAAAAAGGGTTTCTTTTTTGCATAAGACATACTTAACCTGATAATTTAGTATTACATTGTCATTGTACTCAATTAAAGTCTCCCTGGAGGTTTTTAAGTTGCTTGTAGTAACCGCCTGCTTGCATTACCCACTGCACATGCGCAGCCCTCTCTATATAAGCGAGAACGTGGTTGGTCTCGGCATTTATTTTCCTCTCAATCTGTCAGGCGGTGACTCGAGAGGGGAGGTAGGGCGGGCTTAGGTTAAGTATGTTTTAGGCAAAAAAGAAACCATTTTTAGCCTTCCTGGCTGGGGGGGGGAGGCAAAATGTTCTTTCTTTGTTTGCCAAACATATTAAGCTGATAATTTAGCATTATCAGTAGACCTCGTCAAAGTGTGGTGGCGGGCACCGATCTGACGGAGCGCCCCGGGATGCAAGCACTTTGTTCAGAACAGGATGATGAAGCAGGAACTTGGACCACTTTCGTGGGATTTGGACCATTGTTAAATGAAGGATCTTGCTTCCTTCTGTGGTTGACTTGTTTCCATCTGGGATGGCTTGCTTCAGCTTCGTTCTGATTGTGTTTAAGGGGGCTTGACCACTGTTTTGGCTGTGTCGATTGGTCCCAGCCAGTGTAGTCCCTTTCCTTCTCTTGACATGTTCCTCAGGTAGTGGGAGGTGAATGTTGTTGAGTGACGCCTGGATGCGGCTTGTAGAATTTCTTCTGTTGGGATGGTGTTGTGGTGTGCCCATGATGTAGAAGTTGCTGTGACCTTCGATACTTTTCTTTATCCAGCAGGAGATCATGGCAACTGAAGTTTCTCCTGTTGGAGGTCTATTGGTAGGAAAAGTTGAGTTCTGCTTCTGCGGATGTCTCGTGGTGCATTCTTGTGAGGTAGAAACGGAGCATTGGATTGGGACATAGTAGGCGTGCCGGCTCGTTACTTGATAAGGTTGAGGGAAGGTTATGGTTTTTGGTGGTTTGGATGGTTTTTTTGAGTTTTGGCTCGAAATCCTACTCTTGGGTGAAGCGTTACTGAAGAGAAAATTGGGCTAAAGATGCAGTTGGCTGGGTCTGCTGATAGGGCTTGGATAGGGCTGATAGGGCTCGCAGGCACTTGTTGCGAGTGTGACGAGGAAGACAGTTTTCCTGGTAAGGGGATGGAGGCGAGCAGAAGTTTGGTTATCATCGAGAAGGTTGGTCTTGTCTGTTGCCTTGAATACCGAGTTTTAGGGCTGAGTAGTAGACAAGGATCGTTGAGCCTTTGAGTTTGTCGATGTCGAAAATGTCAGTGAAGAATCTTAAAAGTTCGAGTAGAGAGGATTGATTGGAATGATTTTCCTTGTGAAACCCCAAAGAAACCAAATGGACCAGTGGCTGTCATACATTATGTTTGTGGGTTCTCTGGTGGCTTTTGAAGTGATTCAGGTGGCATCATCTTTGATGAATTCCAGCCTTCTTCAGGAGTTTGATGATAGTAGCCACGCGTGAAGGTTTAGACTGGGATGGTTTGGGTAAAGTTTCGAGCTCTTTGTTGAGACAGAAGATCTGGAAAAAGAGGGAGGGTTCTTGGAGTGTCGACTAGGAGGGATGGTAGGTGTGGGAACCATGGTGCCGACAACCAGGGGGAGGGGGAGCTGTTAGATTGAAGAGGCTTTGACTTTCTTCCGCTTTCCGAAGTAATTGTGGATTTGGGTTGGGCACGGTCAAGACGAGCTGACAGAGGAGAAACTTACGTTCGTCTTGAGGCTTTGCTGTAAACGTGGGTTTTTAGCCACGAGTGAGACACGTCTTGATGTTAAAAGTGAAGGTTGTTGATTTTAATTCGAGATGTGGGGTTAGACATGATCGAGACGAGAATCAGTGTGGACTGCCACAGTTGTTTGGGTCTTCATTCGTGGTGTGGTGTTGGTCACGGTCGAGACGAGCGGCCTGGGATGAAGACGTTGTCTGACTTGAGAACCTCATTCAATTAGTGGGTTAAAGTCACGAATGAGACGAGCGTTGGTGTAGACATCCATGGTTGTCTTAATCTTCACCCGAGAAGTGGGGTCAGCCATGTTCGAGACTCTTCACTCAAAACATGTGGTTAGCCAGGTTTGAAACAAGCACCGATGTGGATTGCTACAGATGTTATGATTTCCGCACGAGACGTGGAGTAAGCCATGGTCGAGACAAGGTGTAAGAAGTGAAGACGACGTCCGACTTGATTCTTCATTTAAAAGCGTGGTTTTTAGCCATGGATGAGCCGGAATTAGAGTAGGAGGCAACTATTGTCTTGATTTTACTTGAGACGTGAGGTCCACCATGGTCGAGATAAGCAGCCAAAGATGGAGGCAATCCTGACTTGATTTTTCTCTCAAGGCGTGGGTTCTAACCACGAATGAGACGAGTATGAGTGTAGACAGCAGCTGTTGTCTTGGTTTTTTACTCGAGACATGCGGACAGCAATGGGCGAGACAAGCACCAAGAGGTGCAAACGGCTTCCGTCTTGGACTTTCACTCAAACGTGGTTTTTTAGCCAAGAGTGAGGCGAGTAGTAGTAGACAGCAATTGTTGTCTTGATTTTCGCTCGAGATGTGGGGTCAGCCATGGTCGAGGCAAGCAGCAAGGGGTGCAAACGACTTCCGTTCTGGTTCACTCAAAATGTGTGTTCTAGCCACAAATGAGACGAGCAGCAATGGGCAACAACTGCTGTCTTGATATTCGATCGAGACGTAGGGTCAGCCATGGTCGAGACAAGCACCAAGAGGTGCAAACGGCTTCCGTCTTGAATCTTCAGTCAAACCGTGGGTTTTAGCCACGAATGAAACGAGCAGCAGTAGAGAGCGACTGTTAGCTTGAAATTCGTTTGAGGCGTGGGTTCAGCCACGGTTGAGCCAAGTAGCAAGAGGTGCAAACGGCTTCCGTCTTAGATCTTCACTCAAGACGTGGGTTTAGCCATGAGTGAGACGAGCAGTAGTGGACAGCAACTATTGGCTTGATTTTCGCAAGAGACGTGGGGTCCCACCGTGAAGATAAGCAGCAAGAGGTGCATATGGCTTTGCCTTGGTTTACTCAAACCGTGGGATTTAGCTACAAATGAGACGAGCAGCAACGGACAGCAACTGTTGTCTAGATTTTCGCCTGAGACTTGAAGTTCCACGAGAGCTGATGGCAGACGCTGAGGTATGCCTTGCTTTGATTTGCTGTTGAGGATGGGAAAGGTGGCGGAATGAGCTGGACGTCTTCCGGTGGAAAGACATTCTATAGACGGCTACAGGGGCAACCCGGACTACGCCGGCCGTCCCACAGCAGGGAAGAACGGAGCACCCGTGGGAGCGATGCGCGAAAGAGAGGTGGGAAGTAAGACATCGTGGCAACATCCAACATGAAGGAGATGAGCGAAAGGTACTAATCTTAAAGCCTTGAGTGCAAGGCGTGCGACGAGGCGACGGCGTGAGGAAAAAGATGGTCAAAGGACGAGTAGGTCATAAGGAAAGCCCACGGAGTGGTGATAGTCGCCTGAATTAACCCGCAGGTCGTTGGGGCTGGGATAGAGTGCGAGGTCACATGAAGCAAGAAACTGTTTGCCATTGGCGACGTAGGCCAGCCGAGCAAAGCCGGTCGCCCAGCGGTCGTCAAGCGGTTGAAGTCAGGAGCGTCAATCGGTAGGTGAGGTGATGAGCGAAAGGAGAACGATAGTTTGCACTGCAGGGCAGGACAGGAAATCCTCGGGTTCAAAGTAGCAGAAGAGCTGTCGATGGGAGCGCTTTGTTGATGGCAATGTAGGGATCCCATTCTAAGCCGATTGATCAGCAGAGGACGCTGGAGGCGGCGGAGGAGCAGTTCAGAGAACATCCGTGATGGTGATGGACGAAAGGAATGTGCGAAAGAAGAGTTCTTGGCTTGCCGTCGATCCTCTTCCAAGGTCGAAAGGACGGGAGGAAGTGAAGTGGCTTGGCCTTCTTGAAGCGGAGAGTCATCTTCTTTGTTGGCGACGTAGGCAACCCGGTCTAAGCCGGCCGTCCCACGGTCGTCGTAGGCGGGCGGCGGTGAAGCAGATAAAGCATGGCCGTGATTATTGGGGCTTGAGCGGTCTGGCTTTGTTGTGCTGCGGGAGTCTGTGCATCGGTGTTGCCCGAAAGAAGGTTTGAATGCATGCGTTTCTTAGCGACGGAGTCAGAGGTGCGCAAAAGGAGTTTTTAAGGCTTTCAAGAGTCACAGTCAACGCGACCCAATTATGCGTGGCTGGCGCTTGGGCGGTCTGGCTTTGTTGCTCTGCAGCGGGAGTCTGTGCGTCGGTGTTGCCTGAAAGGAGGTTTGAATGCATGTGCTTCTTGGTGACGGAGTCAGAGGTGCGTGAAAAGCGTTTATGGCTTTCATGACTCACAGTCGACGCAACCCAGTTATGCGTGTTGGCTTGGCGTGTGGACGAGGTACATGACGGACGCGGCATTGATGTTTTCCCCTCGTAGTGGCGGAAAACGGAGTCAACGAGGTTGTGGGCTTCGCTACGTGTTACGCTATGTTCTCTGCGTGATGATCTGGACGAGAGGTCGAGGGGGAATTGATGGCCGAAAAACCCGCTTGGGAAGAGGCTTGCCGGAGTTTCCGTTTGGCGTCGTGGAACAGTGTTTTGGCCTGACGTAGGTCTTCTTCCAAGGCCGAAGATCGGGAGGCGGTGGAGTGCGTTGGCCGTCTTGTAAGGGAGAATCATCTCCGTCGTTGACGACATGAACGTCCCGGTCTAAGCCTGTCGTGCAGCGATCGTCACGTACGGGTGGAGCAGTAGCTGAAGAGAGCACAGCATCCGAGGTCGGAGGGATGAGCGAAAGGGCAGCATCCATCGTGAGAAGATGCGCGAAAGAAAAATCCAAATTCCTGTGCGAAAGGCGGGAGACGAGGAGACGCTTGGGAACCTCTGGAGGAAAATGAATGACGAGACCAACAACGTTCTTGCTTATATAGGGAGGGCTGCGCATGCACAGTGGGTCATGCAAGCAGGCGGCTACAAGCAACTTAAAAACCTCCAGGGAGACATTAATTGAGGATAATGTAATGCTAAATTATCAGGTTAATATGTTTGGTAAACAAAGAAAAAAAATTGATACGGGGTGGGTTACGGAGTTCGCATAATATGCTAACTTACTTGCTTCATATTAAACGATACCAAGAATTTATAAACTCTTGACGATACTAATGTTAATAATTAACTAGAGGAAGCCCGTCCTCCGAATGGGTGTAATAAACGTGCGTATGCAAGATTCTTTAATTAGTATTTTGCGTATACTGGCTAACAAACATTTATTTGTGCCACTTCGCTCACTCAATCAGCAGTCTCCCTTACCATCAGAAAACCTTCTTCCCCCTTTCCTTCTTGTCTACAGTGATAGCGTGGTGATACCGAATTTTAATCATGGAGACTGTGAAGAACTGCTCATTTCAAGTTTGGCATTGTGCAGCCTGTCACTCATGTTTAATTCCATGCTTCATCAATATTAAGTTTCTTTATACCAGTTTTGTGCATTCTGGATGACAAACGCTGATTTTCGTTTGCTTTGCTCACTCAATCAGCACATCTCCCTTACCACTGTAAACCCTTTTTCCCTCTTGCCTTCATTGTCAGCGTGGTGACAGGCACTGTGAAGGGCTACTTATTTCCAGTTTGGCATAACGGCCCACAGACGACCCCGCCACTAACCAAGAGTTGTTGTTTAAAAAACACACAAAAATTGGATTTTGATAGGGAAAGTTACTGATTTTCGTTATTAGAACCTCCCCCACACCCATGACCCCCCAAATATTACACCCACCCTGAACCCACCACCAGTAAATCAAATAATACGCTGACTTGTTGAAAGAACGCAATTTTAAAACGTCCAAGAAAATAATTCTGAGAATACCCTTTATCCTGGTGTTTGCATTGTTGTTGTTCTGCTCGTTAAAGAGGTATACCTCCCAGCGCCATTTTTCTCGATCCACCACATCAAGTACGGCCCCAAAGGTCAATTTACTTACCGTTAGTCTTTCCCTTGCTAAAAAACCGTTTTAAAATGTGGCGTCTAGGAGTTTTTCTGTTGAATATTGCTAACTTTATTTACGTTCGTCCCGAACATAAATGATGCAACGCGCGCATACAATAACTATGACGTTTCATCTTTGTGCGTGCATGTACTAATTTTCTAATAATTACGATGAGATCAAAAATCTAAAAGACTAATGCGGTAAAAATTAAAATTAATTATTCCAATAGATCGCCGAAGCAAAATAATAAGACACTAGTCTAGAAAATTATAAATTGTGATTTTTAAATGCGAGAATCATTCCGGTTTTTGACGACACAATTAATGGGTTCACACTGGCTGGACTATTAGGCGCAATGCCAATTGAGACAGTAGCTATGTTATTCACTACGAGGAACGAAGCTACCGTCTCAGTTGACCTTAGCTGTGATCGTCTCATGGGTGTTGTGAGGCAGGCGGTATGTTGCTTAAGCTTTTAATAACTGGCGTTTGCTCATTTACATTGTAGCCTAATAACCATGTTTAAAACAATGTAAAACAATGAAACTGTTTATTCGGATCCCCGTAGCTCCGGAATGGAACGACTAATCGAAATTCTGACTTAAGGTGCAAAACTACACCATGGTAGCTGTCCATAGACACAATCTGCACCATCGCACACCAAATATTAACTGAGGAGAAGCAGGAACAAAATTCGTGAATTCGCGGTAGACGATTAATCTAGACACACGCTAGTGTGTCGAGCCAAGTTAGGCAACAATCATCACAACAAACATCACATCATTTCAATTGTCGAGGTTGTAAACTATTGCAGCGCGACGCAATAGCGTCAGTGTCTTATATCTTGAAGCATAGTTGGGCACATTTCAGCTACTTTAGGAAAAATAATAATGCGGCACAAAAGCCTAAAGTGGCACTATCACCGATTGAAATGCGAACGAAAATACCGTGGCGTTATCTAGCGACATTGATATTGTTAACCTTTATAGCTTGCTCGCAGGTGTACGAGGATGAACCAAATTTTCACTCAATAATTAAGGATGTCGTGGCTTGTTTGTATCGTTAAAAGAAATGCCGTTATGCATTCCTTCGCTTGGTGCAAGCAACAGCTAGATGGTACTACACAGCGCTTGATGTTTTCAGAATTCGTCTGCTCTCAATCGGTGATAGTGTGTTGAAATCAAGAGCAATGACCCATCTGACAAAACTTAACTCGTGTAGGAATGCCAGCTAAGCTGCTTTCAATGCAAAATCTGACCCTCAATAACGTTGCAAATGTGTAACTCGCTAGTTAATTCTAGTCCGCTCATCCCCATGTTAATTTCCATAGGGTGATTATTCATCGATACCGAGATAACGGGAAGGCTTCCAGCTATGAAATTGGATGAATGGCTGCAGTACGATACGAACTGCGTACCTTTCATGGTTTGGTGCCTAGGGGTGTAACGGATGGCGTGGGATGGCACGTAAGTACGGAAATATTATTATAACCATTGTTAGTATTGTTGGCATCGTCTTTCATTGGATAGCCAAAGTTCGGACAATGACAATGTGTATACTGACGTGCGTGCCTAGACACATACTAGTGTAGCACGATAAATCTAAACAACGTTGCCAAAGAAATTGTATTCACGTCCAATTCAGAAAAATAAACTAACTGTAAAAACAAAGCAAAATAAACAAGGCCAAAATCTGGTGAAGAGGCCACAAAGTTGCGAGTGGTTCGGCCATTCAAAGGAGTGATACTGTAATGTTCTATTCCAGTGACCATTTGACTAGAATAAACATTATCGTTCAGGATAGCATAAGGGCAAACAATTGTATAAAACACTAATCAAGTATAAAATAGGTAGGCTAAATAATAAACAAACATCCAATTATACTGGGCCTTTAATCAACACTCCGCTGTACACAATATTGACCCCACATATGGCCAATTAAATCAGTGACAGATTATTATGATTTGATTGTATGACTACAATGATTCGACATGAGTTTAACGAATGGCATTACGGATTAAGTCGAGCGGTAAACCTAATCATTATTATATTCTCATGAGGTAAATTAAAGGAATCTCGGGTTAATTTAGTAGCGTACGGCTTGGTACTAGTTAAGCATAAACACAATTAGCTATCGCTAATCAATCA
>JAHWFP010261543.1:0-11394 GCA_023313725.1 Lithobius niger
TTTGTCCGAGAGCCCATTTAAATTATTTGTTAAACCTCCGTTGGACTGATTCGAGGAGGTCAATGTTTTTTAATAGGTGTGGAGACCACACTGGGCTAGCATATTCTAGTAGGGGACGTACATAAACTTTAAAAGCCCACCACCAAATTAACTGGATTCCTAGAGTGAAAGAATTTGCGGATGATGGCAGCCCTATGGCGAGCTAAATGGACAATCTTGTTACAATGCAAAGTAAAATTGAGGCCACTATAGACATCCAAACTCCAAGATCTTTAATGTTGTCGACACACTGTAAAAGGTCTACACCACCAAATTTGTAATCGTTCAAAAAAAATTAGTGTCCCCAGATGGAGGACTTTGCACTTGTCAGGTGCCAGACCCAACGATCCGACCAGGCCTTAAGTTTGAACAGTTCGCACTGAAGAATAGTGTGGCTAACAAGGTCGTAAACTTTACTGAATTGCTTGACATCGTCAGCAAATTTACAAAATTGGACATTTACGTCAAATTGTCTAAACAAGAGTGGGCCCGAGACAGAAAAGTGGAAACCTGCATACACAATGACGGTGATGTCGGTTTTTTACGTTTGTTTGCCTTGGATTTCGCTTTTAACTAAAGTGCACTGACCACTGTCTCACCTGCTTGATTTCGTGGTCCGTAATTGCTGAAGCAAGAGGTGGTTCAAAGCGGGACTCACTAAAAAACCTTTACCTTCACAGATCTATGTGACCATAGGAGGTCATATTTTATCAGCGCTGAGTTGAGTTTTTCATTGAGAGTTGTAATTCCTTCTGTGATTTTCTTCCGTATTGTAGACAAAGAGAGGGACAATTTAGCTGGAGAAATCTAAGCGGAAAACCTAAGACTTTTGACATGTCACAATCGACACGTTCTGTGAGGAATGCCTGTTGACTTTGACCGGGTGTGACAATGCAGAACCAACTATGCAGTGAAACTTGGCAGTATTCCAGTCCGCTATTCGTTGGAAATCTTAATTGGACACCTGGAAATGTTTACTAGGGTGGAATAAAAAAGACCATGGAAATCTAATAGTGGGGAAAAGTTATATACTGGGCAGTTGTCTCTGCACTATGCATTATGTAGAGACCCTGTTGGCTTTAAAGGACGTATTGGAAAGCAGCTTGACAATTGTGATAAGCTATCGATTAAAAGTCATAATAAAATTAATTAAATAGAAAGTAATTTCCTGTGCAATGACCTTAAAGATTTAAGTATAGATTAACGTTATTAGCTGTAAATGTGGTAGACTGTGATAAACGTTTAGTATCTTTGAGTTTGTTCCAGAAATCTCTGAGTAAACTTTTGCATGTCCTCTGGCTTGCTGCTGCCAATGGTATCCTATGTTTGTATTTGGGAGATGAAGAACCAGATGAAAATTTTCACATGTTGGCAGAGTTTATTGTTAAAGTCTATGCGCCAAGGTGGTTCATAATTAAGTCTAGCCGGTCTTGCAAGCATGATGCAAAGCACTTATGGCAATCAATCTCATCTTCCCGTTATTTGAAAGAGGGACTAAAGAGTGGAGGTGATCCAGTGACAGGAAGAAATGCGTATATTGGCCACCCGGAAAATTTCCTCTTTGCGATATAACTGATAATCGACTACACATCAGGACACTTTGTCTACTACGAATCATGAAAGCAAGGACAAGTCAAAGATCAAGACAGATTCGCTCTTTCAAAAATACCTAATAAACTTTAGTGCAGGTGATCTTATTCCATGGTAGCATGGTGAGGTTATGGAACTCCTACGACATTTAGAATCTGATAGAAATCTTCACCTGATGGTGGAATGGCAGGGAAGGGGCTCTAAACTCTTTTGGAGCTTACAAATGTTTCCATGCCAAACCCAGGCACTGGAACGTTGTACAAAACTCATCTCAGAAGCGTCTGCTACATTGTGCTTAACACAGGGAGGGAAGGCTTCATACGTGCCAGACTAGAATAACGAAAGATAACGTGCCCATTCGAAACTAAACGTGCCTATTGAATGAAGGAAACCACCAACACAATGTTTTGAGGAATGAGGGAAAAAATAGGTTATAGTTGATTTACATTTAGCAATTTTTTAATGAATTTATGAAACGTCATAAAATGTAGCAATAGGGATTTAATACAAGGAAAGTGCCATAATTCACGGGTCTATGAGCACCTCAAATCATTGATATTAATTAATAAACTCAATTCAGTTGTAATTCCCAAATTTCCCCAATTTAGGAAATGGCGGACATCATGAATAAAAATGGCACTCTACAAAAGGTTGTGCTGTAATGAAACTGAGATTATGCATCCCGTGGATTAGTGCTGACAAGAAGGAGGATTAACATTCCAGGAATCTTTAGAGCCTAAAAGGAGACCAGTGTTAACAACTAATTAATGACCTTTCAAACATTTGAAGTGATCGTGCGTTTTGCAACACAATTTGGCCATAGAACTTTATTTTGCTGTTGTGCACAAAATTAATAGTCAGAAGGAAATATTTGATAGCCTTCGTTGTTCGAGAAGGGTGCCATCTCTGTTCCAGTACTTTATGGGTACGACGTGTGATGTGATGCCAGTACTGAGCTTTCTTTTGCAACAAAGTGTTTGATTTTGGTTCCAAAAAGTAGCCAAATATATTTGATTTGTGTGACACAGTACATGCTCACAGTGTTTCTCTCAATGGGTTAAATCAGTTCTAGAACAAATTATAAGAGAATTTTGCGTGCAGTGGATCCACTGAGCTGCCCTTTAACTGCAATTGTGTTACGCAACTAATGCAAAAAAAATTCCGAATCGGTGTATCCCTTTTACATGCGTTAAATGTAGTACTGCACTGTAAAATTTCTCAGTATTTTAATTGCATGGTTGAATCTGCTGTGGAGAGGGGCCATTTCAGTGTGCTTTATGTAGGACTATTTTAACATTCACAACAGCTGTTATACTTTATTTCCACGCAAACCTCCACAACTTCTTACTTTTGCGGAACAGCCATCTCTTCGTTGGAGATTAGGCATACTAACAATGACACCTCCGGCTAAGCCAAAAATTGGTTCGACGGTACCCAACTCCCCATAACTTGTGGTCCCACAAAATCCATCCTATCAAACCGAAGTGCAACAATGTACTTCGGCGTAGGAGACTCAAGACTCGTTCTATAGACGCAACAGACAACACACGCTAAAAAAAAATAGCAGTCGCCCCCCGAATTACGTGTGCGTGTTGGTTATATGGTCGTGACAGTCGCCTTGATCGTGGCACAAATCCGACTGAAGACAAAACCAAACGGAAACGAAACGAGATCAAACAAGTTTTATTTTTGTATATGTTTAGATTACTAACGTTTATTTTATTTAAACAACTGATTGGTAATTTTGTTACCAGTTTCGTATTTTTTACAAGATGCAATACAATAGTAATACTGTACTAGTATTCAAAACAAAGCCCTATGGAGTATGGAGATAGTTTGTTTACTTTGATCTGATTGGTCACAAGTAAACACTGACCACTGACGTTACAAGTGGCACGCGCGAGCCTGTATGCGAGGTGAAAGATTTGAAAAAAAAATCTAATACTAAATCTATGCATTTTTTTTTGTTTCAGCAAGATTAACACAGAAAAGAAAGATATAAAATAACTGATATCAGATTGCCTTGTTAATACTCAATTTTAAGAACTATAAAAATTGAGAATTGCTTCTTTACTGCGATCTCTAGATGAGAGAACATTTCCCCCACCATGAAGAAGAAGAATAATTGTATTAACATTAAACCTACATTCTTCTTGGTTCGATCTTCAGGGGTAGAACAGCTGTCGCGGGCCAGAATTTAGGCTAATCATGAACATCGAGCTAAAAGCCATGAATGTGGTACGCAAGTCAATTCTTAGCTAAATGGCGTATATCGAACTAGCTATGGAATCTCTCGAGAAACCCCAAGGCCTCTTCGTGTCCCCCTACCACACTCACTTGTATGAAGTTACTGACCAAGAAATTCATGAGAATAGCGCTAAAACGTGAATTGGTACGCAAGTCATTCTTAGCTGTACAAATCGGACTAGAATTTGCTGATCAACCTCATGGAGAGGCCACAGGGAAACCCCCCCTGGGGGTAGGTGTATCTCATGGGGTTCCTTATGTAGTTCAATTTCTACTGCTACATTGCATGGTTTTAGTACGTTCAGGAAGAATTTGTTCGCCATTGATGCTTCATGGGGTGCACAGGAGTTGAGGGGAGGCATTGGTGGTATTTCAATTGGCTCCATGGCTGGTTCAATTTCTACTGCTAGGAATGATTGGTGCACCAAAATGCATGCTTTCAGTACGCTCAACAGGAAATTTTCGGGTATCAACCTCAAGGAGCTGGAATAGGGGGAAGTTGCGGAAGTTCCATAGCTAGTTTGATTTCTACTGCTAACAATGACTTGTGTAGCAGATTTCATTCTTTTAGCAGTATATGCAAGAACTTGTTGGTCAGGCCTCAAGGAGGGGGTACGGGGGGGGGCATTGTGGTGCCTTGTAGATTATCTTGAGGGGGTTCCATAGCTAATTCAATTTGTACTACTATGAATGATTTGTGTACCAAATTTCATGTTTTTAACTTGATCTGCAATAATTTGTTGGTGAAGCCGTGGGGCAGAGGGCGAGAGCCTGGGGGGGGGGGGGGAGCCTTGGGGATATTTTATAGTTGGTTCCATGGCTGGTTCGAAGTGTACTGCTGAAATGACTCATGTGCCACAATTCAAACGTTTAGCCCTATCTGCAATAATTTGTTGGTCAAGCATCAGAGAGGGGGGCACAGGGGAGTACTAGGAAACCCTTGGGGGTTCCATAGTTGGTTTGATTTGTAAAGCTAAGAATGACTTGTGTGCCAAGTTTCATGCTTTTAGCTCGATCTACTAGGATTTTTTGGTCAAGCCTCAATGAGGGAGGCACAGGAGGGCTCTGGGGGCTCTTTGGAGGTATTTCATGGGGGTTCGACAGCTTGTTCGACTTCTACTGTAAGAATGACTTGTGTACCAAATTTCAAGCTTTTAGCTCGATGTGTAAAGATTTATGGGTCAAACCTCAGTGAGAGGGCACAGGGGGGAACTCGGGCTCCTTTGCATGTATTTCATGGGGGTTCCATAGCTGATTCCATTTTTACTGTTAGGAAAGAATTGCGTACCTAATTTCACGTTTTTACCTCGATTTGCAAAAATTTGTTGCTTCACTTAATGATTTCTGCCCAGTGCTCTACAATATTAATTGCTCTACCGACGAGATTACTGCAATCACATCTAAATCGTGTTCAAAAGGTTCTGATCGATGTAATACCTACATTTTAAGCTATAGCCTATAAATTGAAATTCGGTTCATCGGTTCGATCTCTAGGTGAGAGCAAAAGTTCTAGCCCATTTGGCTTTCCGTGTCAAGAATATTGTGAGTTACATTAAAGTAGCCTGCAAAAGGCCTTAGGCATTGTCCATACCTACGTTTTAAACTATAGAACTTGAAAAACGGTTCAGCGGTTCGATCTCCAGGTGAGGGCAGAGGATCACAACAACAACAACAAATGGCCGCATTGTGAACGCCGAACGGTTTGATTGTTGTCATTAAAATTTGCAATGCAGTGAAATAGTTACGGTACGACCCCAAATACCCAATTTCGTTGCTTTTATGTAAATTAGGGCGAAACTATAGGAGTTAAAAGTTTGACGTTTTACATTGAAGTTCATGCTGAGGCTTACGTCCTTGTTGTTACGCGGCACGAGTCATAGCCCATTCACACCGCGACGATATGAACGACCGCTAAGTTACAACCGACAGTCACTATGACAACCAGCCCCTCAACCGACAGTCACTATGACAACCAGCCCCTCAGGCAGTCGTTCGCTGTCTTTGACGTCGCTGACTGACGTCACCCACCGACAGACCAATGGCTGACAAGCCGCTACGAACACGATTGGCGAAATGCAAGATGGTGGCAGAGAACACTTCAAAGCTTTGATTAATGCTCGTTGCTTACACGAACGTCGCTGCAACTAGATAATTATAGGGAACAGCTAAACAATTGTGCTGTATTCAATGGCGATACGATTTATTAAATAAAACTGAGAATCACAGTATGAGGGTCGTTTAGGTAAGTCGTCGCCACGTTGCCCAGTTTTGAAAAGTAAGCGTCCTAGCTCTACTCATTCTGCAGCGTTGATTGGTCCGTTGTTGGGTGTTTGTTGGTCGGTCGTGCTGGTGTGACATAGTCCAATTTTTAGTGCTCTTGGTTGCCGCTGTTTATTGCTTTTGTTGTTCGTTTGTCGTGGTGGTGTGAACCAGCTAAAGGATCTGCGTCCGCGTCCTTGCTGTGGTTACTACGTATAGACAACTCGAAAACTGCATGCTCTGGTAAAGGCTAGAAACAGTCCACAGATTCAATATTAATGAAGCGAGAAAATTGTCATTGCGTAAAACTGCCCTAAAGGCATAGACTTACTTACACAAGGAATAATGTAGGGTTCAACAGCAAGTACAGGTATCAAGCAATTGTATAATTATTATAAAAAAAATTGTTAAAAATATTGTTATTCTTGAAACTTACTTCTGTCCACAAGTTTGTGTTGTCTACTCCAGGAGTGCCATAAAGAGAAAACACATCGACATCACATATATCTGTAATGTTGTTGGCTTGTTTGTATGTGTTCATGAGTTTCCCATTTTCCTTCGTATCAGCAGTGCGATACAATACCGGCATGGTTGCGGTCGTGTTTACCACAACTTCGTAAATGTTAATTTTAGGTTTGTTGCGAAAGTAAACCAGTTTTGTTCCGCAAAGAACTAGGCAACCAATGCCGCAGATTAGGCATGTGCATATTTTCCAAATCAATACACCGTTTGGTTTGTCATCCGGTGAACTTGTGTGCAACAGTGATTTGTGATACACTTGTACAATTGTTTTGCAGATTGGATCTGTTGGGCTGAACTGAATTCTTTTAAGCTTCACCATCTTCTTACCACAAACATAAATCAAATCAAACATAGCCATAACTGACAGTCCAAGATAAAGCCCTAAAGTTCCACCAATATCGCACATCAAAGCAATTATGCTGTAAGAAAATCGTTCAGCCAACACATTTTCTTTAGGGTTAGATAAGTAAAACTTAAATGACGTATGATTTAATCCAGAATCATGTAGCAAGGTGAATACAGTGTAGATACGTTGGGAACATTTTGTAGGGCATTGTGCAGTGTTATGAGCACCCAATGCCTTTTTGTCGTTGGAGAATTGTGTAGCAGTCATCACTGATGATAAGCAAACAGGATAGTCAATTGCTGGAGGGTAAAACGGAAATCTATACGAAAAAAATGTTTTCTATCAGTTTTATAAACGTGGGTTGTTAGTATATTGCAGCGCACTAGTAAATAACTCGCATTCTGGAGAGAGGTAAAATACCTTATCACCAGACCGTTAGCGCTATGCCCGTAATAGCATGTGTTTTCTTTCATAATATATTTTATGACACTCAGAATGAATGTGTTGCATGATTTTGACAACTGATTTACGATAAATATTGTCCAAGTTTTTTTATTTATTTATTTATTTTTTTTTTTTAGATAAATTTTTTAAGTAATTGCGAACATGATGATAATAAGTTAAATTTACGTATTACTGCTAAATAATATGTGCATTAAATTTATTTATGCCCAGTTTAGCAATTACATATAACAAAACTATGAAAAAGTAAGGAATATTTTTCTGATATATGATCACAATATAATAAACCATTAGTCGAAAGATTGCAGAATTAAGCAATATAGTAAACGAAGAAACACAATGGACCCCCAACACTGAACAGCTAAGAATACAGTTCCTCTTACACCGTGTTTCAGAAGCAAAAAGTCAGTGTCACCAAAAACGTACAGCAATCACAAATAACAAAATATATTATTCATAACATATAATAAGCCAAATAATTCGGAATTCCAAATAATACAAAAAATGAAACAACCACACGCAACAGTTTTATTAAAACTTGTGGATACGTTGAGGACCCTGCCACTGTCCCCTGGCTAAGTTGCAGTGCCAGACCTTACTCAGATCGCTCTCTTAAGCAGGTAGTGTTCATAATGTATACTAAGAACAGGCCAGGAAATTGTATAAAACAGACCGTTTTAGTGCCAGCGAAGCAATTATTGGTACCACTTGCAAGGTTGGCAAGAAATAACAATAAAATGCTTAAATTTCATACAATAGTCTTATATTTACATTCTAAAACGAAATATGCTTGTTCTAACACAATAACGTGGACAAAACCAATATCATTCCGATACAATAAAATCTCATAATCGTGAAATTACGTCGCGAAGTGGATAATTACATATTCTAGCTTGGACCACGCTAAACGATGGAAACAACTGTGCTGTGATGCCACGAAAAAGGTTAATCTTACATTCCACAGGTTTAGCTTAAACTAAAAGTATAACCAATGCCATCCCTGTACAGTGCAAACTTGCTTCAAACACCCTGCTAAAAAATTAACCTATAAAACACTTTTCTGCTCGTATTTAGCTAGAATCAGCGTCTATATTCTCTAATAGGGAACTCGGAGGATAAACATTTTATACCGTCAAGAAAAGAATAGAGAGGCTGTAAATACCGAGGAAGTAGACAGGAGCAGAAACGGTTCTCGTTGTTTAATTATTTATTTCACGCAGTGTGAAGCATTTTCTCAATAAACTCTACAAATATTTACATTTTATTGACATTATAATGTCATTGAAATTGAAACAAATTGCCCATTACAGTCGGCTGAATATTTATAGTGTTTATTGCGTTCTTTACTGCCGTGATTAGCATTTAATATCTGGAAACCGTTAATTATAAATTTGATTGGTATCATCAGGAACCAATCCATCTTGAGAGGAGTCCTTAGTCGAGTGCATAACCATCATGCTATCAATTTTACTGTTGATAAACTCGTCAGATCATGGAATTAATGTAATGTGTTTTCTTATTTCCAGCAAATAATATATTATTTGACCGATATGTTATCTGACCGCATCACTTACATTTATTATCAATGTATTAACCCATAGTTACTTTATTATTATTTTAGTATCTCTCTGTTCTGTGTACCTCCATCAGCACAAGTAAAAATCCAAGTTACATTGTTAGAATTTGAGCGGTAGCAGGGCTACTTTTCTTGCATTGTTTGTGCAATGATTCAACTACCAGCGCGAAATGGTAGTTGTAATGGTGGTAGTGAGTTTAATCACGCATATTTCTGTATGTGGTAATGATATACTTCACAAAACGAAACATTACTTACTTGGTAGCAATAATTTCGTTCAGGAAGAAAATTGTTAATAAATATCATAAACATTGCTGCATGCATTTGGCATTGTCACAGACTATTAACTACCCTTACTGCCACTTGCTACACTTACAGACTCAATTGCTATATCTTCCAAACACGCTTAGTGGCGTGTGGATCTAAAGAGAATAGTGCAGCCTGGTAGCCAACATTTTAGCATCACTCAGTCTCTGGTTGATTAATAAATACAGATGCAAACCTATTTACGCTGCCTTTTGGACTAATGTGTCAGACAGTAACGTATTTGTTTAACCCTTATCGAGCCCTACTGTTTACTATGGTTGATTGTTATTGTGTGCTAGTTTGTCATGTATTGCTATTCTCGAATAGCGTGTTTCTGTGTATTGGTTTACTTTGGATCAATTGATGGCACCTTAATCGCATATTACAGCAGCCTCCTCATGTTATCAACGTTTATTTACATTCTTCTTTGATATGCAGAATGCCTATGATACTACAATGCACTCCCCTTACCCGATTGGCGATTGGCCTACCTCACGATTGTGTTTAGAACACTGCAGCCTTTGCTACAGCAATTAACGTCTTTCTGCATTATTTATGCACTTTACCCATTTAACACCATCCATTATCTTGGAGCTGTTGACACAATCTGTAACATATAGAGTTTTTGGCACAAAAGGTGCTTGGATGTTGGTAGCGTTTTTTAAGCTGAGACTTTGGTTTACCACGTCGATGATATCGGTCACGTATCGGACGGAGAAATACATCGAATACAAATTTCTGTCAAAGGAATTTAACACCAAAGGAACAAGAGAAACTGAACATTTAGATCTCATTTCAACGCTGAATAATATGCACGAAAGCCTCGAAAACACTACAGCAAGTAAATTTCAAACTGTGAAACTCAAATGATTTATCATGCCCTCAGAATTTGTCTACGTCCTTAAGACGGAGATGGTTTATTTAAAAAATCTACTGTTGTACAACATGATGGCTTAGTCGACTGCTGTTGTCATTGCATCATCATTTTCCCTTGTTTTAATAGTGTATCAACTATATTTTTATTTTTATTTTGAAGAGAATCATATTTATCATTTGTTTTATTATTGCATTTAATGTTACCAAGACGAAAATGTAAGAATGTTGGTTTAAAAGTTGTTCCTTTTCTTTCTTGATACGTATGTCTTGCCTGCTAGGTTGAAAAGAAAGCAAAAACGACGATAATCGTAGTGAGGGCCAGTGGGACTAGCTTGCTTGTCCAATGCTGGAATTACTCTGTTAGAGGGTTCTGTTTGGACTACTAAATCATGAGTCATCATCGGTGCTACATTTCATTACAGACGCCCCTCCTCTTAGCACTTTTTCTAAGCACTTCAGAATAGATTATAATGAAGGCTAGAAAATACAATGGACGTTGAAGTAAATTAATGGTTTAAAGAACGAGACAGACGCCCCATCTAGCCAACTATGAAAGTCAGTAGGACAAATATCAAAAAGGTATGTTCAAATAAACATCCAACACCTTCAGTCTAAAGACTGGGTCACTGTAGTGTATGTTCCAACAGAGACCTGAAGTTCCAAATGGAGACTTCTTGGTTGTGGCCCCAAGAAGGACAAAGTCTTTGCCTTCGCGATGTGGTCAGCCACTGTCTCCGCTTAAATAAGCTGCCAACATCCAAGCACCTTCTGTGCCAAGAACTCTATATGGTACAGATTTTGTCACCAGCACCAAGACAATGGATGGAGCTAATATAGGTAAGGTACTTAAAATATAATAACCAGATAGGTCAAGTGCCTGATTTTTTATGTAATGAAAGTTAGAAAAATTTGGTCTCAGCAGGTGCCAAGACGTTTTACAAGATGGAGGACCGTTAAGCAAGAAGCCACGTTAGAACTGTGTTGTTTTTAAGTGTTTTTCTGTTCAAATTTGTGATCAAGGCATAAATAAAATTGCCTAAAATTATTGGGACTGTTTTAGATGCACTTGTGGCAAATCATTTAGCCCGTCAGGGGGTACTGTTTCCGCATACGTTTTACTATCCAAGATTATCTTCCATCTTAGCATCTTAGCACTTTATCTGCAATCCTG
>JAHWFP010261546.1:23688-39269 GCA_023313725.1 Lithobius niger
TTGATGCACTACAAGACGTTATGTAAGACATTGTTTATTTAATCAACAATAGGTGATGGTCTTATTTTTCTTCTCTTAAGCTGAATGCACCAATGTTTACTAATACTGTAATTTTGTTTACAGAAAAAGCGGGTTTCCAGACAATGTTGATACCTACGGCTTAGTTAATGGCATCTGGAATTCCTTATTTGCTTTAGGGTAATGTACCCATAACTGTTTATTTTACATTGTGTGACATACAGATTAAGTCTAGCAGAAACCAATGAATTCTAGCTTTCAGCAAAAATTTTCACTCTTTGATCGCTAATACGGTTTGAGCACGAATACGCAGACACATCATAATGAATCCGTAAAGTCATGCTAAGTTGTTTTTATTTGTATACTGGGAAATTGAATAAAATTCATTTGCATCTAATGGCATTTTAATCTTCTGAGCCGATTGGCTTTCTGTCCTGTTTAATGGCGGCACGGTGGCATGATTCGAAAAGGCCAACCATCTGCTGTTGGTTGCATAACTCCTGCATTTCAACTGCTCAAAATATTTTAAATTGGCTCACATATTGTGTTGAAAATACACCTTTCTAACGGCCATTAACCAATGGCAAACCAGTAAACGACAGCCACCGGCCTTATCACGAGTCCTTAACACAGATTGTTACGACCTAAAGACGCCCCCCCCCCCGAAAGGAAAAAAGGACGGGTTGGTGTATTCCAGAGTTTTTCAGTTTCCAGAATATAACTTCCAATATTTTCGCTTGTTATTTTTTTCTCCCGACTAGGTAAGAAAAAAATTGCAAATATGTGCCAAACATTTTTTTTCACGCTTTTTCTATCTCGAAGGTTTAGAAACATGAAATTCCTCATCCAGAAGGTTTAGATCCAAATCCTTACAGGCACCCCAAAATATGTAACTACTCAGGGAGTGGACGATTGAATTCAAGAATATCTTAAGCCCAATTCACTCCTTGCTGCATAACTAGGGGTCAATGCACCGAGTAACGCGTGTTTAGGCACTAACTCAAGTTGCAGCTTGGTTCAGTCCTAGTAGAGTCAGAGAGAGCAACCTTTCGAGTTCCTTTTCCCCTCACCAACTGGCTTCCCAATCGTTCCCCCAACAGAATTTATACTCTGGAGAACAATGGGGTGTTGCCTAAGGTATTACGTCACGTAACTGACCAACAGGTGCGAACTGGTCCCAACTGGTTGAATAGTGTGCTGCCTCGCTACCCGGCTGTTGGCGTCCGGCCAAGTTTTGCTATTGGGCAGAGCCTGGCAGGGCGCACAGGCAACGTATATAACTGCAAGGCACACCACGAGTGTTTGCTCGTGTTGCGTCCTGCAATAAGTAAACAGCCAGTTAGTTACAAGATTAAGCGATCACACGATATTTTTTCAGAACAAATTGCTAGGCTCATCCCTCCATCTTGTATTTACGATCGACTCGTCTGGTATCCTGGGTTTCGCTACATAAAATTTCACATTGTTCACTAAACAGACAAATGCTTAACCTGCTTACAAATAAACAAGCTCCAACGAGAAAAACTGAACAAACCATTACCGTTCATAAGCATTTCGGCTCACAAGTTAACGTCTACAGGTTAGCGGCACCCATCACAATCCTGAAGACACACAGGGAACATCATTGTGCAGTTTGAAGAAAGTGTCTTAATAACTCCCTGAACAATCTATTTTTCTATGTAAAATTTCTCATTTCTGAAACGTCGATAATTTAATGCAATTTATATCGTTTCCCCCCCCCCCTTCTGCCACACTGTTGTTTCTAAGAATGTAGCAGAAGAAATAATAAACAATATAATTGCATCAAATTATCCATGATTCGGAAACGAGAAATTTTAAAGAGGGAAAAATAATAGATTGCTCAGGGAGTTCACTTTCGTCAAACTACACAGATCTTCAGAGGCTCCACATTCCTACACTTTAGGTTTCAAGATCATGGTTTCAGTAGATCACCAATAACTTCTTTGGGGAATGCCAGAGAAGTGTACTTGTCACACATGTTTGTAAAACTTGGCGTAATTTTTATCCATAATCCGATGTAATTAAGTTTTCTTGGATTTGTTTTGTTTACAGAGCATTTTTGGGACCATCCGTTGGAGGAATTTTATTTGACAGCATTGGATTTCGAGCGGGCAGCATGGTTGTTTTTGGTTTACACGTTGTCGTGGTAAGTGTCTACGAGATATTGAAATATCGAAGAAAAAATATTGAGGGGGTTTGTGCGAACGCAAAAAATGTCAAATTGTCCGAATGTAAAGCACCTTTGGACTAATAAATACTATACTTAGATTCATTATTCCATAAAATTACAATGTTTTATTTTGTCCAGCTTCATCTATTCAGCTCCGGAGTGCACATTCAAGTGTGCAGAGACACGAGAATGGGGAAATAAGCCCTTAGGCGCACCGCTAGCTTTGTGAAGGTTCCCCAGGGACACTGAGCAAAGCAAGTCATCACGTCTCGGTGGTCAGGGTCCTCGTGTCCAAAGGAAGTGAACGCCAGTTCGAATTCCGCGACTAAACCTAATATAAGTATATAATGGACTTTAAGTGCCAAAAAAAAAAAAAAAAAGCCTGACAGTTAGTGTGGGACTGGAGTTTACATTGTTTTACTTGGCCCCGTATACGTACACCTAGACAACAAGACCAGTAACGCTATTGCTTTGTTTTGGCACGATATTTGGTTTCGTACACATAGGTTTCAGGGATTCAGCTTAAGAAGTCTTGGAATCGCGTCAGTAGGGATATTGCGAAGTGGAGTTAACAGCGGCAAAAGCTAATCCACAATAATTTTAAAGAAAGGATCAGTATATATGTAATCCATCTCGTTTACCTACAAGAACTGTCGAAAATCCTCTTAACATCCTCTTAAAATTACTTCTATATTCTAAATTTACTTAAAATGACTAATTGAGGCAAGTATCACGTTCGCCAGTCCCAGTATACCGAATTTCCATCAAAGAGCATCTGACTGCAAATAAAAATTTTAAAAATAGAAAAATTAAAAGAATAAATAAAACGTTCATGAATTCGCAGAAACACATGTAATTTTGCAACCTGCCGCTTGGCTGGCTGCTAAGCTTGTAGTGCATATTTTATCGTTTGCAAGTAAAACCATATTGTCACGTCAAGCAACTAGGCAATAAGGCGGTTCGTAAAAATAAAATTTTTGAAAGTTGCATCTCCCTTGATTCTATTCTAGTCCTTTTGGTCCAAAAACTCTAAATCTAAATTTTTTGAAAATCGGATTAAATTTAGACCCTGCACATTTAACGGACTTTTTGCATATAAAACGTATGGGAAAAAATACAGTTTTTACTATAAAAATCGTATAAACCCTTTAAATACAGATGTTTCGAATTATTTCTAAATAGTTTTGCTGATAATGGTATTCATTGTAACATTTAGTACCAATTTTGTTGACACTACACTATTTCGAAATATTCCCTAACTCCTGTTTTGGAATCTTGCGCGATTCTTCATCGATGCTTTGATCGTTGCGTTGTCTGTTCTCGCCAATTACTTTTTGTGACAACTTTGCCACTTCTTTAGCTGTGCACTCCGCCATCTGTGTGTGGCACTTAACATTCGGAACAAAAAGCTGTGCTGCCACTATGGCTAAAAGTTCTTCTGTATTTGTAAGCTTCTGTACCAGCTTGGAATCATGGACACAATTTGTTTCATGCCATTTCTTACACTTTGATAAGAAGTGCAGGAACCCTAAAAAGTTGAACAGCAGTGTCAGCCAACACCAGATGATGCTCCGTTGTACATACTATTATTATATTGACTGAATCGATACGATCCGATTTCAGGATGGAGGCCAATTGTGCGAGAAGTTCGTTTTCTAAATGCGCGAAGAACGTGTTTCTCGGATGCAGTGCGGCACAACTTCCTTTGCTTACCTATCTTTAATTTTGTCATTTCTCTTCATTCGGAAGAAAGGATTGGCAGGATCATCTGTGGTGAGTTCGTGTTGTTTGACCAAAAACCACATCATTGCACTCACTTTAACAATGTACACAGGTAATATGAATAACACCTTTGCTGCATTCACGATACACGCATATACAGGCGACAGATGCACATATTGTAGTTAGCCATCTGCAAGGACCAATAGTGAGAAGCTCAGATCTTATTTAACTTTTTTATAGTAGAGCAGAAACCAATCTCCATAGCTATTTTGGGTCGGTCGAGTGGTCCTTCCAAATATCATCAGAGATTTTTTGACGAGGCTGAGGACAGAAGAAACGATTGCATCCCCGAATTGGTAATTCCAGAACGTTTGTCAAGATCTTCTCCAGAAGCCCGGAGAATGTATTAGCCCAGCACCTAGGACCATCGAGAATACTGATCCTTACTTATCTTCACAGTCCTTCATCCAGGCTAATACATTATTCTGGGCCTGTAGGGTCGATCTTGCAAAATGTTCTAGAAATGCCAATTCTTGGATACAAACGTTTCTTCCGTTCTATTCTCAGCCTCGTGAATAAATCCCCGATGGTATTTCGAAGGACATTTTATCTGATCAAAAATATCCATGGAAACTCATTTCTGCACAAATATAATAAATTTTGATCAGATCTGGAGCTATACTCATGATTGGTCCTTGCATAGTAGATGGCTAACTACAACATGTGACATCTGTCACCTGAATACATGTTGACCGTGAATGTAGACCTGTGTACATCGTTAAAATGATAACGAGTACAATGATGTGGTTCTTGATCAAACAACACGAACTCACCATAGATCATCTTGAAAATCTTTTCTTCCTGATGAAGACTAACGACAGAATTGAAGAGAGACAAGCAAACGAAGTTGTGCCTCACTGCATCCGCAGAAACACGTTCTTCGTGCATGCAGAAAACCAACTTCTCGCACAATTGGCCTCCATCCTAAAATCTGATCGTATCGATTCAGTCAACATAATAGTGCATACAATGGCACAACGTCTTGCTCCGGCTGACACTGATATTTACATGTTTAGGGTTCCAGCAATTGATATAGCTAAGAAGTGGCATCAGATGATTAGTGGCATGAAACCGATTTTGTCCATGATTCCAAGCTTGTACAGAAGCGGCTTACAAATACAGAAGTTTAACCATAGTGGCAGCACCACTATTTTTTCCGGATGTTAAGGTGCCACATACAGATGGTGGATTGCACAATTAAAGAAGTGGGAAGAATGTCGCAAAAAGGAATTGACGAGAAGAGACACAACGCAACGATCAAAGAATCAATGAAAAATCACGTAAAGGTTCCTAGAAAGATTTCGAAATAGTGTAGTGTCGACAAAATTGGTACTGAATGTTAAAATGAAGACCAGAATGATCAAAACTATGTATAAATAATTTGAAACTTCTATATTAAACGGTTTTCACGTTTCTTATAGTAAACTGTGTTTTTTCCTATACATTTTATATGCAAAAGAGTCCGTTACAATGTGCAGGGTCTAAATTTAATCCAATTTTCAAAAAAAAATTAATTTAGTGTTCTTGGCCCAAAAGGACTAGAATAGAACCAAGGCAGATGCAACTTTCTAAAAAAAAATTTTATGAACCGCCTTACTAGGCAATGATGTACATACAATTAAAGTGTACGCAACTTTTAAACAGTTGTATGTAACAGCAAACAACAAGTCTAAGTGTTAGGGGCCATTCAAAAACCACGTGCCCGTTTTTTAAGCCATTTTTAACCCCACCCTTCCCCCCTATGTGGTCATCTGTGGCCAGATCTCGGACCCCCCAAAAAAACCACGTGGCTTATAGCCACACACCCCCCCCTCCACGTACTTAAAAAAATTAAACCCTTATGTATTTTCGACAAATATTCACTTCACATAAAATTTGTGTTATTGTGCTGCATGTGTGTTATTGTACCAAATTTGGTGAATTGGTAGTGTTCGACACGAGAAACCCAATAAAGTACGCCCATACTCCACTTTCACTTTTAATAAAAGCAGCCGTTTGATTCATCATGAGAAATATTTTCACCAATTTTTTGGCGATCTGCAACACCCGTTAGAATAAACTTCATCCGAGATTTGTAACTGAGACGGAAAGCAGAAAATTGTAACCTAATCCGTTCATTATTACGTAGGCCATAACTGCATTGAATTGTCGCAGTGAAGCACTCGACATTTTAGCCGCACACTATTTGAATGAATTTAGCACGAGTGAGGGAAACGCAGTCTTACGTTGTTAAAGATTTCTACGACAAGCCTTTTACTTTTACTATTGTGCGGGAAATTCTGTTCGGTTGACTAGGGCTGAGACGTTAAGGTCGATATAGGAACAATATAAGAATAATGTAAGACTGGGTGAGATGACATGCGTAGAGACTCTTGTACGGAAAATCACCAATCCATTGGAGATAAGGGCTTTCCCTTCAATGCAATAGCCACGTGCCTTACTTGAAAACCCCCTTCCCCCATTGTGGTTACTGGTGGCGAAAAGCTGACCCCCCCCAACCCCCACCCCCTGGCCGACCACGTGGTTTTTGACTGACCCTTAGTTGTTTGGCTGTAAAAAAAAAATTGTGAAAGCCGGACTTGGGAATAGTTTCGTGCATCGAAACCATCGGGTTTTGCACGTTACGAAAACAATTATTAGCACCCGGGCGAGTGTTCGAGGAAATACAATTCATAATTTTACAATTTTTTAAAAATTTAATTAGGCCTAGCAAATATTCAATTTGGTTATGAATACTCGTTCTTGGTAACTGTACGGTTAAATAAATTATATCAAAAACCCTAACTGGTAAAAGGTACTGTCAAGTTCCGAATGGTTCGGCCCTTCAAAGGAGTGATATCAACACACCAAAATATTCGCCTAGTTAACAGCACCGACTAATAGTTCGAAGGTTAAATGACAACTAGAACATGTCTGCTTTCAGAAGCAATGTTCAAGTTTTTATTTAACGTCCAAAGTATTATTCGGTAAGATTAACTTGACGAATGTTTTGGTGTGTTGATATCATTCCTTTGAAGAGCCGAAGCATGCGGAACTTGGCGGTCCGTTTTACCAGTTTTGGTTTTTGATATGATATCACTTGTTTTTTTTTTTATTGTGTATTAGACTCAACGCAACTAGCCTGCATATGTGTAGAAATCTGAGAGCGAGAAAAAATTACATCTACCTTGATTGTTACATCATGTAACCTTTTCCCGTGTTTACGTTATTGTAACTTTACTTGCGTTTATTTCCAGCGTGTAAGTATTAAAAACCAGTTGCTATAGTTGCATCCCCTACTTTTTTTGGTTTGTGGTGCTTAGGTCACCACTGTGAAATACTGAACAGCTTCTCTCAATAACTCAGTTCAGATAAAATAACACTAAGCAAAGTTCAGTAAAAAAATGTAGCATAAAAAGGCTACAAACAATTAAATTTCGGGAATAAGTGCACCCCATTATCAAGTGCTAGGCAGTTAGCCAAGAAGCATAGTTAATGTACAAAAAAATCATCACAGTTTAAGCATGTTTCTGTGAAGGCACATCCAATTAAATAATAAATAAATAAAATAAAATGAAGAAAAGCGCCTAAGCTTTTCTGTCCATAACAGGTTAGCATTAGGGAGCAATAACGAGAATAAAATGAGAACCTTCAGTAGCAGGGTGAGGTCGTCGTCTAACCATGGCCCCTAATGCTAACCATGGCCAGGAAAACTTTGGCTCTTTTTTTCATTTTAATTTATTGATTTTTTATTGAATTGTATGTGCCACGACAGCAACACGCTTTAAAACTGTGTTGATTTTTTTGTATCTTTACGATGCTCCTGTCCTGACTGCCTTGCACTTGGTGATGGAGTGCACTTATTCACAAAATTTTATTGTGTACTTGATGATGGGGTGCACTTATTCACAAAATTGTATTGGGCACTTGATGATGGGGTGCACTTATTCACAAAATTGTATTGTGCACTTGATGGGGTGCACTTATTCACAAAATTGTATTGTGCACTTGATGATGGGGTGCACTTATTCCCGAAATTTTATTGTTTGTGCACTTTTTAGGCTACATTTTATTGATCTAGCTTTCAATGACTGGCACGAAGAACAGGAAGCACTCTAAGAACACGCATAATACTTGCGAGGAAGTTTTGGGGTTATAACCTCAGCTCAGGCGTAATTTTAGTGAAGACCGAAGTGAAGGAGAGTAACGGAGCTTCGCATTCGATGCCGGTGTCTGTCTGGTAACGAGATAGCTTTTGAACCCATTGTCCGATTCATACTCAATTTCCACATCCATTTTATGCCCACTTTACATATAGGTTTATGTTTGTAAATTAGTAGATTTGGGGGCAAGGAGTTTTGGAGATTCTGACAAGCAACCATCATGAATGATTGATCACTAAACGATTGGTTATCGTTCATGCAAAATTTTGCACGAATAGATCAATTGTCCATTAATTTTTCGGTGGTGGCAGTGAAAATTATCATGATTCCCAGGCTAGGAAATGAAACTGATAACAGTAGTTATAACCATTTTTCGGGAAAAATCGATCAAAAATTTATGTTCAACTAAAAGACTTGATATATAAAACCTAAAAGCATGCGTGTCATAAATAAATTAGTGGTTGAAGATATATGACGAACAATATCAAAGGATACGCCAGCCTTGAGTTTTTGTCTTTGTCTTGAAGAATTTTAAGCTAGTCGTAAATGGTGACTAGTGTTGCTTCATGTAACTGGTTGCATTGTTAAATAAATACGGATGCAAACCTATTTACGTTGCCTTTTGGACTTAAATGTCAGACTGCCTGAGCGGAGAATCAAACCCACGACCTTTGGAATCAAATGGGCAATGGAGTAAAAAGATTATATGTAGTCAAACCAAGCAGTGCTACATAAAAATTTATGCAATTTGCAACTTGGTTTTCCAACGGAGCAGGTGGATTGTGCATTTCAGCTGCCATTTCTGCCTCTTTTGAGGGGAGAAATTGGTGGTTTTTATCCGTTTTAAATACCTGTTTTTATGCTTTTAATGTAGGATGACTTAGTGGATTTTGCCATGCTTTAATTGTATTGCTAACCAGATGACGAATATTGAAAATTTTCGAAACGTTGTTTGTATATTTTTATGTGGCACTGCTTGGTTTGACTTCATATAAACTTTGGAATCAAAGGCCGGAGTTCTGCCGCTCAGCCATACTGATATATTTATTTAACACGTATCGAGCCCATTTGGCTTTCTGTCCCGTGGTTGCATTGTGTTTTTGTTTAGCTACGTTTCTAGTCTCTAAATACATTGTTCCAGTATAATTTCGGAATTTTTTCTACTTCTAGGCAATTTTATTCTTGGGTTACTACAGCTTCGAATCGAGTCATTGCCGAGAACCGGACACAGCTGACGTGGAATCTACGGAAGCAAATAATGAACGAACTCCTTTGCTGAAAGAAACAACTGCTTCATAATTATTGAATATTAAGTTATACCATGTATTTTTTTTATATTGTATATTGTGGATTTAACAGATCTTCAGCCTATATCTGTAAATAAATACTCCATTGTACTTTCCAATACTGCACTCAATGGACCCCAGAGCACAAATAACATGGGGGAGGGGATTGAGGCGTAATGGTGTGTCGACAACAAGCACCAACCTCAGTTGCAGTGCAGTGGTCCGGGTTGCCACTGCACCACACATTACAAAGGTGTTAAACAAACCCTAAATCTAGATTATGCTTGTGACATCGATCGTAAACATTTGACTCATGACCAATTTGACCATTTTTGCTCAGTCACAAAACTTGAATCAATCTGACTCCCACTGAGAAAGGTAAACTAAATTCAAGTATTTACGTCCTCTGCCTGGCAAAAAAATAACCGCAAGGAGATGTAAATACTGATTTTAATTTTCGGCCAAATTTGGTTACATCAGTTTGGGCCTTGTTCACACAATATGCCGACTGCTCCAAGTTAGGGTGCAGTGCAATCTTTTAACACTGCTGAAAGAAAATTTACAGCTTAAAGGGGGATTGCCACGAAATGACATGATGTAGCACATCTAGGCATCTGCTGCAATCTAGTTCTGTCTAGTGCATACAGGCGAAGGAACACATAAATAAATTTCGTTTTACACAACAAACAAGCCACGTACCTCTTTAATTATTGAATGTAAAGTTGGCACGCCCACGTGCACCTGGAAGAAGTGGTAAACTTAAACCTAATGACATCACTGGCGCTTTTTTCTATATATCAATAGTTTTGAAACGCAGATTTTGAACCGCCATCTAGTAACACTGATATCGTTAACCTTGACGGATTGTTCCCTATTTCACGTGGACGCACCAACTTTACATTCAATAATTAAGAAGAGACGTGGCTAGCTTCTTGTGTAAAAAAAATTTCTTTGCGCATCCCTTCGCTCGTTGAAATCTAGTGCTCCATAGAACTAAATAATGGTGGACTGCGCTAGATGTTGCAACCTGTCATTCCGGCGGTGAATAGGCACCTTTAGTCTCAAATTGTAGAGGTTTGACGTCATGGGCTGGTGGAGAATGAGGGAAATACCAAAAGGAAAATCTCGCTCAAGGAATGTACCTTTTGTGTTAGGAAAGTGTTGGATTGTCGAACACAGCAAGCCACGGAAGAACTATTTCGTAGTAGTTCCCTAACTTTAGCCTGCAAATAACAGAACCAGTAAATTAGATGAACTAGATCAGTGGTTCCTAACCTTTTCTACAGTATTCCTCCCCATTGGCCTGGCAAGCAACGCTGCCTACCCCCCACCCCCGAAAAAAAATAGACGTGCAATTTTTTGTTTCACTACGATGAGGAAGTTTTGCCACATGAGAACAAAAATATGAAGGAAAAAGAAGTTAAATTATATGAGGAAGACATTTTTAAATACCTGCAGATTTTTTGCACAACAAAACTGTAGGTATTTAAAAATGTCTTCCTCCTACAATTTAACTTCTTTAGTGATGCATAGTTGAAAATAAAAATAAATCGTCACTGATCTTTAGGCGGCATTTATGCTACGACTCGCCTGTTTGCATTCTCGCAGCTAGAAGCTAGAAATCATCAGAAATTCCAACATGGTGGCGATTTTAGCACTGCCATTTCGTAACGAAAACAAGTCAATAATGTGAGTTCAGAAGTGACTGGGAAATTGTTGCGTCAGGAGAAATTTTTTCTCTTATTGTAACTGATTAAAAGCATTTACTCAAACGATGTCGGATTTAGCTAATCCAGGTAGCGTGGTTACCATGGCAACGACACCTTTCCATCGCGATTAAATTTTAGCTGCGAAAATGCAAAGGGGATTCGTTACGTAAATGCGCCCTTGTAGTACGGCGACGGCAGCGGCTCGCGCCTCCCCTGTAGTTGCTTCGCGCCTCCTAAGGGAGGCCCGCCTCACCGGTTGGGAAACGTGGAACTAGATTAACGCCTCACCTAAAAGTTCATATTTTTAAGCCATGGAATCTGAATGCTCTGATGGCATCCACTCACCGATGGGTACACTTCTCGTTGTAACAGTATCTTCCACTTTAGCCTTGGATTTCGTCCTTTATTTCATAAGTTTATCCATGTGATACTGTCAGGGACGAACAAGTCGTGAAGGAAAGAGAGGTAAATATATACCTCTGGGCTCAACTGGCTTCTAATTTTTAACTAGTACATTCGTAGCTTACTTTACATTTTAAAGAAACTATAGTTTCTAAATCTAAATATTTTTCACTGTCATGTCAGGGGCAAGAAGGATTCCTAGCAAATTTAAAGTGGATTCATAGGAAAAGTCTAAAACGTAAAGCAAAGGCCTTTTTTAAAATTTACATAGGGCCTCAATAACGGTGGCCATGGGGAACACATTATTCGTCTCGGATCGCACGTTCTATACAGAAATCCTGGTTCTATTTCACCGAATTTGACTTACATTTTGAGGTCGGCAACGTAGTTCACCATGGCTACGCTGAACGAAAATTTAAATATTTTTTCAAGTTCTTTCTTTTTTATTATTTCTAAAAATAACACCCACGTTTTCGGAGACAGAACTGAATTTTGTATCCTGAAAGTGGTTCCCAATTGAACTATTTATTTCAAAAACCTTAGAAGAAAGATTGGACTTAAGAGAAAATTTTGCATATAAAGTTTATTTTGAAACGCTCCGAGTGTATATGGATACTATGACGTGTTTTATTTATTGAGATTCTTCAGGTAGTAGGTCAATGAATTCCAATGATTTTAGCGAAAAGAAACACACTGCAGAGATAACCAAAATACAAAAATTTGTAGAGTGATACCGACATATGGAATATCAGTACAACGACGCTATCGGCTGATGCCAACATATTTTAATTGGCACAGTGCATACCTATTATTTATTATTCACAAATGGTTCTAGCGGTTTTGTTACAAGAGTACTGCTATAATTTTGCTTAAAATTACCACAACAATACAGAATAGCTTGACATCTAAACTATTTTTATCATGTTAGTTATTTTTCCCTTATCATTTTAGAATGAGTTGTTCAATCACATGGAACATATTCTGTAAAATGCTGACGGAAAAAAACTATAAATCAAAATTGGCACCCTTAAAACGATCATCAGACAAACAATAAATAACGCCTTACCGATTAACCCCGTTGGTAGATGGTGGCTGCCAAGTGCTTTTAAACAGTAAAGCCATACTAAACTTTTATGCTGATTTAGCTCCGAAATGGTTCCTTTCTGGTTCTCTCGAAAGGGATCTCAGCCTTGTTCCCTCTGACCCCTTTTCAACTCTTCGTCTGAGGTTGCATGCTCATGGCAAGCCTTGTGAAACGCACTAGATGGCAATGAGTTGTAGGCTGTTAAATCACTGCCCAATTTTGGCATTCAGTTTGTCACCACAGTCGCCGAGAAGAGGTGGTGTTGGTCATTTTGCGTATTGGTCACACCAACTTAACACATTGTTTCATTATGAGGAGAAATTTCCTCTTGAATGTCATTACTGTCACTGGCCACTTTCCGTCCATCTTGCGCTCGTGGAATGATGTCATCGTCTCGATGGTGTTTGCCGCTCTGTCCATCTTCCATGAGACTTAGCGCGCCAACTGGGCGATGACTCTCTCCTTCTGTCCGGGCTTTTTCTTCTTTTTTTTTTTGCAGGAGGAGCATATGTATGATAAGATCTAGTTCTGTGTTTGTTTAATATCCCTGTAACTTCCAGCATTTCTATTTTACCAATATTTGCCCCAACTTGCTGTATTTCTAATTTACCAACATCCACCCCAACTTCTAGCATTTCTAATTTATCAACATCCTCCCCAACTTCCAGCATTTCTATTTTATCAACATCCTCCCGAACTTGCGGCATTTCTAATTTATCAACATGGTCCCCAACTTCCAGCATTTCTAATTTACCAAAATCCACCCCAACTTCCAGAATTTCTAATTTACCAGCTCCCACCACAACTTCCAGGATTTCTCATTTACAAACATCCACTCCAACATCCATTATTTCTCATTTATAAACATCCACTCCAACAACCAGCATTTCTAATTTACCAACATCTACCCCAACTTCTACCATATCTAATTTACCAACATCCACCCAAACTTCCAGCATTTCTAATTTATCTGCACCCACTCCAAATTTCCAGCATTTATAGTTTACCAACATGTACCTCAACTTTCAGGGTTTCTAATTCACCAAGCTCCACCACAACTAATAGCGTTTTCCATGATTATACAATTCACAGGCAAATCCTAAATTTCTCAGCATCATTGCAGATTTAAAACGTGATTTATCTGCAGATTTGAAACGTGAAACTGCAATTATACTATTAGGCAGCAAGATGAAAAACAAGCTGAGATAGAATCTCATGAAACCTCTTAAAAAATTAAGGAGGGAAGTGAATAAGAAGATGACAAGCACACCCAGTTCATTATTGAACTAGAAAATGATTTGAAGAAGTCTCCCAGGTAATCTGGGGACACCGTATGGGACTTTATTGCTTGGAGACCAAAGTCCCCAAAAGGTTACGAATTTGCTAGGAAGAAAAGATTCTTAACGTTTCCCAGAAGAAATGCAGTTAGGTGATACCCTGGTATATCCAACGGTGAAGTTGGAATGAATTCATCAATAAAAACTAGGCCTGCAACTTAAATTCAGATGTTGAAGCCGGAAGAACAGTTCGGTTCCATTATCATTGATGAAATTTCAATCAATGAAAAACTGACTTGGGATAAAGATCAACATCGTTGCTTTTGCCTCGTAAAAATAATGGACGGAAAGCCAAAAGCCAGTGATCGACCAGCCAACAAATTGCTCTGCTTTTTGCTTGAAAGGTCTTCCTTCTAGGTTCACCAATCCGGTTGCTTACCACTTTACAAGATGTGTCATCGAAATTCAGTTGTATTCTATGGCAATAGAGTATTTAAAGTCAGTAATGTTGACATGTTTCGAAGACTTGAACGCAGTTCTCTCAAGTTTGAGATTCCTCATCCACTATACGATTAAAAAAAAAATACATGTAAGTCTCGACCCTAACCACTTTTTAAAGAATTAGTATGCACGGTTTTAAAACACAAGTTTGGTATACGAGTAGAGTATCAACTGCATACTATGTCAGCAAGCTCTTCGATCTACAGAAAGACGTGCTTTCAACCTGTCTGATTTTTAACCAAATTGCACGTAAATCCAACGAACTTTGAAAATGATGAGGGTTTTTACATGCAGGGGAGAATTTTTCACCACTTGTCACAAACAGCTATTGAAACCCAATGAGACAACCCACTTTGTACCCATAAGTTCAATGTGTTAAGTGGATGATGACTATTCACTAGTGATTCAGAATGCGCAATATTTCAAACAGGATGTACTATTAACACTGGCGATAGCCAGTGTTAGTAAGGGTCGACCTAGGACCTCTGTGTTAAACTCTCAACTTTGAGAGCTTATAACTCCGTCAAAAGTAAACATATTTAAACCAAATTTGGAATCTAGCCTTGACTAGTAAAGGCCTGTCTGCAGTCCAAAAATTGTGAAATTCGGTCCAGCCAAACCCGAGATGCAAACAAGGGCCAAATAGACAACTTCTTGTTCAGCTTCTTGTTGTTGTTGTTGTTCTGGGGATACTTTCGTCTGTCCTCTCTACAGGTCAAACCATTTGTTCTATAAAGCTGGTTCTTAGCTCATTTTACAGGTATTGCTCTGTAGATGTGCCCTTTTCATAAGGCCTTTTCTAATTGGTCAAGTGGTTCAGGGGTTACGGAGCTCTAAACCACCAGATTGATTGTTTTACATTGTTTTAAACATTGTTATTATGCAACAATACCAATTAGCAAACATCAGCTGCGAGACATAGACTGAAGATTAAAGGATTTGTTTCTATTGTTAACATTGGCGATAGCTAGATTAGTGAGGGTCAGCCTAGGGTCTCTTGTGTTAAACTATCAGCTGTGACCATCAACTGCACTGTTTTACAGTTTAGCTGCAATTCTAAAAGTAACACGAATTAATAAACAAAAACGGAACGTTAAATGTTTAGAGTAAGGATCTAAAAGTCAAAACCTAGAAGGAACACGGACAAGCTTTGACAGTTAGGGTCTAGGTGTAAAATTTTGTCAGTAAG